>JASANA010004992.1:0-131872 GCA_030248095.1 Ptycholaimellus sp. GST1_10
CATGGCTCAGCAATGTCCCTAACTGTCTCAAAGAGCAAAGCCTAGAGGGAATGGGAGAAGAGGGAGTCATTGAGAGGAGAGCAAAGAGCACCGAAGGGCTCGAAGGCCTCGGGCTGTGAGGGGGGGAAGGGGCAGGGGCTGGCTCTGTCCACCGTCTGGCTTGGCTGGCTCGACAGGCTCGGCAGGCTCAACATGCTCAACAGGCTCGTCCTCGCCCAGCTCGTTCTCGTCCAGCTCATCCTCAGCAGGCTCCTCCGCATCCAGTTCGAGGGGCAGGAGGTGGTGAAGGGAGCGTGTGGCCTGGTAGCCGTTGGTGTAGCGGATCTTGGCATAGCGGGAGATGTTGTCAGGTCCAGGGAGGAGCTGGAGGACGCGGGCCAGGCGCCAGGTGGAGCGGGGGGCGTCCTCCATGACCAGGCAGGCGGAGTCGGGGCAAATGGGGGCTTGGTGGCGTCGATGAGGTTGCTGGTGGCGGCGGCGGAGCTCTTGAAGGTACTCTTTTCGCCAGGGGAGCCAAAGTTCGTTGAGTACTCTCTCACGTTGCGCGTGGGCTTGCCGGAGTCGAAGGGGTGCAGGGCCGCCAGCGGCTGGGATGGAGAAGGTGGAGGAGGCGTGGATGCCGAGGAAGTGCGCGGGCGTCAGCGGACTGAGGTCGGAGGGGTCAGAGCTCTGGAGGGTGAGAGGGCGGGAGTTGAGGATGGATTCGATGCCGGTGAGAAGGGTGAGCAGGGCCTCGTCCGTGACGTGAAGGCGGGTGAGTGAGGGGCGGAGGGAGCGCTTGGCGACGCGGATGAGCCTCTCCACGGCCCCGTGCTTCCAGGGCGCGCGGACTGGGCCAAAGTGGAAGGTGGCGTGGTGGTGCTGGGAGAAACGGGTGAGGAAGGCGGCGAAGGCGGTGAAGGCGGTGGCCTGGTCCAGGTACAGCTCGGCGGAGTCCAGACCGCGGCGGTCCCAGAACCGCTGTAGGGCTTGATAGATGGCAGTGGAACTATAGTCGAAGAGCAGCTCGAGATGGGAAGCACGGGAGACGAGGCAGGTGAGGATGAGAGCCCAGCGTTTGGAGGAGCGATTGGAGCCGGGCTGGTACGTGAGGAAGGGGCCCATCTGGTCCAGCATCGTGTAGGTGAAAGGGCGTGCGGGCTGTGTCCGGAAGGGTGGGAGTTGGCCAAGGGGTGGAAGGGGAGGAGGCGGAGCATAAGCTCGGTGGCAGTCGGGGCAGTGGCGGGCAGTGCGGCGGGCAGCAGCAGTGCCTTGCGTGATCCATACAGTGTCGCGGGCCTTGTAGAGGAGGACGTTGGAGGGCGGGTGGTTGAGGTGGAGGTGGAGTGAGGTGAGGTAGAGCTGGGCCAGGGGGGAGGTGTGGGGGAGGAGAGCGGGTGCGCGGCTGGTGAATGGGCGCCGACTCGGAGGAGGCCATCCTGGTCGAGGTGCAGGTTCATCTGGCTCAGAAGGCGGGGTTCATGACGTCCAGGCACATCTGCAGCGCTGCGACGCTGGAGGGCGGCAAAAACCTCAGGGTGTTCCTGGCGCAGAAGGAGACGAAGGGCTTGGTCTCGCTCATAGGCGGAGACGGGAGGCTGGCTGGACTCGCGGCGGACAAGGCGGTGGAGTCGGGCAAGGGCGCCGAGGAGGAGCTGGAGGTTGGAGTGCTTGCGCAGGTCCAGGAGGGGTGGGGCAGCTGCGGCCAGGCATGCGACGACTGCTGGTTGGGGTGTAGGTTCTCCTTGGAGTAGGCGGGGGTCTGGGTTTCCTGGGGTCCAGGCAGGCCAGGTGGCGGGAGGCTGTTGAAGGAAGGCGGGGCCAGGCAGGTAGTCGCCATCCTTGAGCTCGCTGATGCTGCGGGGCTTTGTCAGCCAGTCAGCTGGGTTGCTGGCAGAGGGGACGTTGCGGTGGATGATGCCGGGGCTCTTGAGCTGGATCTCGTCCACCAGTCGCTTCTCGTAGGGGCAGAGCTTGGAGGGGTTCTGCAGCCAGTAGAGGACGGTCTGGGAATCCAGGTAGTGGATGATCTTGGCAGGCTGGAGGGCCGGGAGGAGGGAGGCGAGGCCGCGGGTGGCAAGGGTGGCGGCGAGGAGCTCGGCGCGGGGAACAGTCATCAGGAGGCCATTCTTGTCAGGGGTGAGGCGGTTGCGGGCATAGAGGAAGCGGACTTGGGAGCCCTGCTGGGCGTAGGCCACGTAGCCGTAGGTGGAGAGGTTGGCATCAGAGAAGAGGACCAGGGTTGGAGGGGAGGCGGGGGGCTGCTGGAGGACGGTTCGGGGGAGGCGGAGGGCAGAGAGCTGGGAGAGGTCGGCGCTGTGCTTCTTCCAGCAGGCTGCGATGTCAGCATCCACGGGGGCGTTCCAGGCGAGCTTCACGTTCACCTCCCGGTAGAGGAGGTGGCCGGTGAGGGCGACGGGGGCGGCCATTCTGTAGGGGTCATAGAGGCGGCTGACAGTGGACAGGAGCTGAGAGCGGGTGAGGCCAGAGGAGGGCAGGTCCGAGTAGTCGGGGTCGTAGCAGGAGATCTCGTCAGAGGCCATGTGCCAGAGGATGCTGAGGTTGCGGATGTCCGGGTGATCGTCGCAGTCCTGGAGGGGGAGGGCCTGGGTGACAGCAGGGCGATTGCTGGTGAACTCCTGGAGGGGTAGCTGGGCGGCGGCAAAGAGGGAGGTGAGGCCTTGAGCGAGGCGGATGCCGTCCTTGTCGCTCTGGAAGGAGAAGATGCTGTTGTCCATGTAGAAGGCGCTGGGGATGGACTCGATCTTGTCCTGGTGGAGGCCATAGCTGGTGGCGTGGCTCTTGCCAGTGGAGATGAGCTGGCGGAGGACTTGAAGAAGGATCCAGGGGCTGCAGGTGGCCCCCATCACCAGGCGGGCAAAGCGGAGGATGCGATTGTTGGAGGGGCCAATGGGTTGGGTATAGGAGGCTGGCAGGAGGAGGCGGAGGAAGTCGCGGTGCTCGGGGATGACGGCGATCCCGTAGAAGGCCTTGGAGATGTCGCAGACGAGGACATTGGGCGAGGTGCATAGGCGGAGTTGGACTGAGAGAAGGCTGGTCAGGAGGTTGGGCCCGGTGTGAAGGAGGGAGTTGAGGGAGAGGCCTTGGCGAATCTTGGTGGCGGCATCCATCACAGGCCTCACTCGCGTCGTGAGACTGTGCTTCTTCCAGACTGGAAAGTGGGGGAGGTAGTGGTAGGGCTGGCTGGTGGACTGGCGGTGGACTCGATAACACCCTCCTGCTCGCACTTCAGGAACTTGCTGTAGTAGCTCTGCAGCTCCTTGGGGGACAGGCGGCGCTCGGTGGACTGGGCTCGATTCAGGGCCAGGTGGAAGTTGGAGTCTAGGCAGGGGTTGGGGTCCTTGAAGGGGAGGCGGGTAGTGAAGCGGCCGGTGGGGTTGCGGGTGAGCTGGAGCTTGGCCAGCAGCTCCTCTGGTGTTGGCGCTGCAGGCTCTGGGTCCCCAAGTCCTAGGGCTAGGCGGTCGAGGTCCAGCTGGTGTTGCAGGAGTCCCTCCAGGTCTGGGGCTGGGGCTGAGGCAAAGGCGCAGGTGGCAGGGTGGGGGTGGGGGGCAGGTTGCATCGCTGAGGCCGCGAAGGATGACGCCGAAGGAGGAGTAGTAGGCCGTGAGGTGAGGGGAGAGGGCGATGGCGTGGGCGTTGGGTCCGAGGATCGCCTGGGAGTAGTTGACGCCGATGAGGATGTCCACGTTTGCCTGGCGAGAGTACGGGATGGCAGGTTGGTTGGTTGGTTGTTTCTGGCGGTTGCCCTAATGGGCAAGACGTCCCGTCGTGAAAGTCGCGGCGGGCATCATCGACATGAAGGAGGCGACGTCCTCCGGGCGATCTTGTAGGCAGCTTGGTTCAGGTCTTTGGCCCAGCGTAGATCTTCTTTCTCTTCTCCATCGTTGACATCTCCAGACAAAGTGTTCGGTGTCTTCATCTCCCAGGCCGCAGTGAGGGCAGGTGGCTAGATCGGCTCTTCCCCACTTTGCCTTCATAGCTTGCAGCCACGGAGCCCTTCCGACCCTCAGCTGATGAATCCGTACAGCTTCTTCTCTGCCGAGGTGCCCCAGACACAGGCTCTGTCCTCCTGCAGACTGGCGGTGGGTGTGCATAGCTGGGATGCTCGCGTTGTAGTCCTCCAGAGTCTTCTCCTCCAGCCGCAGTTTGAGAGCTGCTTTGACCTGAGCGGGCCAGTCGTATTCCCCTTCTGGGAATGGAGGGGGCCAGGGATGTGGCCGGCAGGGGTGTCCTAGAGCCGCCGTCAGCTCCTTAGTGATAGGGGCAGAGGAGGTGGGAGGAGTGGCAGTGTCCGAGGTAGGAGGGGTGGCGAGGGTGTAGTCGGGTGGGGTGGAGCCGCCGCGGGTCTCGTGTCGGATGATGCCCTGGTCCATGAGCTGGAGGTAGAAGGCGCGGGGCTCCTCGGCGGCCTGGATGGCACAGGCTGGGCAGCGGTAGAGGGGCTGGGGCTCGTCATTGCGGGTGGCGTTCTCGCAGGCAGTGAAGAGGGTGCGCCAGAACTGGGTGGAACAGGAACCTGGGGGGGTGAAGAGGGAGTCGACGCACTTGGAGCAGCGCTCGATGTCGCAGGTGGAGCAGCGGAGGTACTGGTTGTAGTAGACGACGCTGGCAGGGAGAGCAGGGCCGTCGCAGGGCTTGCCGGCGATGAAGGCAGTGGGAGAGGCCATGATGGATGCGGAGAGGTGGGTGGAGGATGGGTTGTGGGCAGGGAGAGAGGGACAGCTCGCAGGCTGTGGGAAAGGGCGGGACTAGAAGGAGATGGGAGGTGAGGAGCAGGAGAGTGACCAGTTTCGCCCCTGGATACAGCGCTCCAGCTTTTGTGTTAGACTTAGATTCCGGACAACTGGTTATTTTTCCAAGGGCGGCGCTGGTCAAATAGAAGCAGATGGCCAAAAAAATGGTGCGAGGAGACAGATTGAGGCCGGGGCAGGAGAAGGAGGGAGTGCAAGCAATGCAAATCACCTCGGCCAAAGGAGGGGAACCACATAGGGCACCAGGCCATTGTTGGCGGCAGGGATCTGGCCGGTGGGGTGGTGGGTGGCGTGCTGGAAGTAGTGGCCCTGGCTGCTGCTCTTCTGCCCGCCCACCTTCCCGGCGCCACCCTGGCTGGGCTTCCTGTGGCCCTGAACTCACTCTATGTCTCCCTCCACTCCACTCCACACTTGTTGTGTAGGGCGGAGTTTTGATGGAGAACATTCTCATACGTTGCCTTATCTAGAGCCTTAGATGACCATTCAACTGCCAATCTAGCCTCCGCTTCTTGAACCTTGAACTAAAGAGGAAGCATCAAAGGAAACACTCAAGCCCTAATTGAGACCGAATTGATGAGAGAAGCAGCTTCCATATCAGCACTAGAATAGCTCATTTCCTGATGGGAGCATTTGGGCATGATAGATGGGGTGTGGGAAAGGAGCGAGGGAATAAGGGGGGAAAAAGGGGAAAACCCCCCAGGGCCCGAAAAAAAAAATTTTAGGAAGGGGGAAAATTTCACCCTTTTAGATACATCTTGTCAAAAAAAATTTTCGCGCGCTTCGCGCGCAGAGTAAACGCAAAAATACCCAACCCCCCCCCGAACCAAAATCCTATATCCGCCCTTGGAACGGAGGCTGGCTCAAAGTCTGGAGGGCACTAGATGAGTGGCTTGAGCTGGGCTCCCTTCGACCTTCATGTCACCACCCGGCCCTGCATCTAGTTTTTCATAAAAAATGCCACCATCTGTATCCCAATCTCTACCACATCTTGTCACTGAAAAAAGCCAGGCCAACCAACACTTGTGTTTTTTCTATTGCCTCTGTTGGTGAGATGTAAGGATGGCTATATATGGGGCAGCAAAATAAAGCATACAAATCTAAAGCATACAGGGCAAAATAAAGCATACAGAGCTAAAACATGCAGGGTAAAGAATAAAGAAAATGCAGATTCGGGCAGGATAATGAGATCGAATCATGCATCAAGTAAAAAGGATATATAGGCAGTTTTTTTGGGTTTTTTTTAAATTTTTATATTTTTTTGGGTTTTCTATAATATACAGGGGACTATTGCTGAGCATCATTAATAAAGCAGGCTATCCTGATAGAGTTGGAGGAAGGGGGTATGGAGGGATAAGGTGGATGGGGAGGGGACCTTGGAGGAGAGGAGGAGGGACTAGGTGGCGATGCCCGTAGTGCCCGCCGGAGCCACTGTAGCTGCCATCGTTGTCGCTGGAGTCCTCCTCCTTAGGCCCAAGAGGAGTGAGTAGGTGAGAGGAAGGTTTGAGAGAGGAGGCGGGGGCACCTGGTGGTGGGAGAGGTCATAGGGCCAGCAGAAGGTGGGCAGGCCCACAAAGAGGTCCATGAGGCTCACCGCCATGCCCCTGATCTGGAATTGAAGGGATATTGGGAAGGAGGCAGGATGTGGGAGTTTAGGAGGGGAGAGAAGGAGCGTGTGTGTGTTTGGGGGGGACTTAGGAGGAAGCAGAATATTAAAGGGGAGAGAGGCAGGAAAGTAGAGGGAGGGAACCTGGCCCTGGAGATGGTCGATGAAGTCCTCATACTTCTTGATCTGGCACTGCATCCACCCATGCTCCTGTCAAAGATGATGATTGGAGGAGAGAGGGGATGAGGAGTGGGTGTACTGAGCAGAGGCGCTGGATCTCGGCCTGGAAGTCATCCTTCTTGCGGGTGTGGTACACCCGCTCCATGTGCAGGGTGGCCCAGGCCCAGGTCCCCTGGCCAGAGGGGAGGCCTCGGGGGACTGGGGCCATGGAGCCCAGATGGAGGCCAGGGATGGGGTTCCAGCGGGGGCTGCCGGCGTGCTTGTTGTTGCCCCGCTGAAAGAGGGGGTAAGAATGGAAGGGGTGCTAGATGAGGAGAGAGATAGAGGAGGTTTTGTGTTAGACTTAGATTCTGGACAATCTTGGGATCATGGGCTTAGGGCAGGTTGAGTTTGGGTTTGTAAACCTGGGCTCAGTCGAAGACGTGCATCTTCCTCCACTGACTCATGGTCCAGATCCAGCTTGTCATTGCCAAAGTTGAAGATGCTCTCGGACGCGATGGAGTGGTTTTGCTTTGTCTTTGCTGGCTGGAGCTGAAAATCAATCTGACTCATGTCATGTGTGGAGCTGGCTTGGGGGTACAACCTCACACTCAATGAACTGCTGGCCCCATTTCTCCTTGTACTTCTGGATGGCATCCTGTTCAAGCTTGGCCTTGATTTGCAGAAGTAGGTGATCACCAGTCCTGGGCAGGTTCCCCGGCATGTACTTGAACTTCTTGTGGAGGAAGGTTGCGATGCCAGCTGCAATGATGAACATGGAGTTGAGTGGGTTGTAGTACTTCTCAAATCAGTGATCCAAGGCCTTGAGATACTCATTCGCCAGCTTCTTGCAGACTTCTCCCATGACACCCGGCTCACCCGCCTTCTTCTTGGCGGAAATGATGGCAAGAAGCTTGTTGTGGATGTCCTTGTAGGATGGGAGGAGCACTGCAGCAAACAGTTGTCTTGCAAACAGGGAGGGTGGGTGAAGGAAGGGTGATAATGGGCTAGGGTGGGCTTTGTGGGGCACTCGTGCAACTTGGTATGGGCCCAAAAAATGGTGAGGGTGCGGATGATCTCCTCAATGCTGGTCCAGTCACAGGCATCAAGGTGTCGGGCACTGAGGTGTGCTGGGATGGCTTGGCGTCACTCGAGGAAGCGAGTTAGGGCGTCGTGTGTTGTACTCCACCTTGTCACAGTGTACAAGATGAGGAGTTTGCTGCATGCGTCCCGCATCTCTCGCTTGACCTTGCGATGCCGAATGTCCTTGATCAGGAGCCACCCATTGGAGACAACATCATGCATAACTGCAATGTTTCCAGTTTGCTGGCCAAGTTGCTAACATAGAGGGATATAGATAGAAAGTTGGAAATGGTCAGGTTGCAAACATGTGAGTTAGTGAAACCATCACCAGTGTGCCAAAGAAATAAATGGTGCATTAAATAGGGAATACACGAAAAGACCTGGCATTGAATAGCTCTGCAAGACTCATGTGTCACGTTTGGGAACATGTGTCCTACTGGGTTGTCCCATACCAGGGGTGTTGCGAAGGCCATCGAAAAGGGCGAGTTGGAGAGTGTGGCATGTGCAGAAGAGGTAGTTGTAGTTTGCATCCTCCAAGTGTCCATCCTCCATCCACAACCAGCAGATGGGCCTGGTCTGGGGACTGACAACCAAGGAGTATGAAGGACAAAGTGAGGGACAAATGAGAGAGAGCGTACATCAGGGATGGCGACGTAGAGCCAGGGCATGGGCAGGTGGGTGGTGGCACAGGGATACACCATTGTCGTTGACACCATCCACTCGAACACGTCCGTCATCATCATCAAGCCCTAGCAATCCAATTCCACTCCTCTTTCCTGGCAACAAAAAACGAGGGAATAAAATGAGGAACCTCTTCATGGGTGAGGCAGGGCAGGCCTTCAAAGGGCAGATACTGGTGGAAGCCAAACAGCTCCCCATTCTCCAGGATCAATGCCTCCAGGTACCAACAGTGCATCTGCCAGGACAGGCACCAGGATGACTGAAAACATTAGGCCATCAGTCAGCCTATGCCTAGCTTCCAGAGTCAGAATGACCCCAGGTCAGCCCTTTGATGTTTCGACCATCAAAAGCATCAGAAAGCAAAAAGCCCAGTTGCAATGTTCTTCCATTTGGATAACTATAGAAGCTGGGAGGGATAGCCAGAAGGAGAAGGGAGGGAACTGAGGACTTACGCAAGGATAGTTGGCATAGCAGCAGTAGACGAAGGGCGGCACAAACACCACGCTGGCCCAGGGGAAGCACACCTTCAGCATGAACACCGCCGCCATCTGCAATCCTACCACTATTCCCCCTTCTTCCAGGCTGCAAAAAGAAAGGGACGAACAAATTGTTGCAGCTCTGACAGGACCAGGAGGGGACGGGGGCGGTAACAGGAAAACTTGGTACAGGGAAAACTTGGTGCAGTGGAAAACTTGGTACAGGGAAAACTTGGTACAGTGGAAAACTTGGTACAGTGGAAAACTTGGTACAGCGAAACCTTGGTACAGGGAAAACTTGGTACAGTTGAAAACTTGGTACAGAGAAAACTTGGTACAGGGAAAACTTGGTACAGCGGTTAAAATGTTTATGATTAGACATTTATTTAAACATGCTGGTCTTGTGTGTATAAGACTAAAAACGTGGAACTGCTTTTTGAACAATTCAGAGATCTCCCAGCTGCAGATTTTGCTTGTCCTGGATGGCTGTGCAGATTATTAACATGTTGTGCATGACACAGAAGGGCCTGGGTCTTAGCAACATTCACTTTGCTGATAAGACCCAGCATAGGCTAAACTCCACCCTTTCAAAGGTACATTCCCAAACATTTTGGCTCTGGTGGGCAGATACAAGAAGGTTATGGTAGGAGAGAGCCTGCAGGATGATGGTAACACGCAGCGTGGTGAGGCACGTAGAATCGTCTACTGCAGAACATTCAAGAGGTCTGCCCCGGCATTGAGCAAAGAAGGTTGATGAACAACCTTGAAGCTTCTGGAATGCTGGTCATCCTAGAAGATTTTCGCATCCAAACTAAACTAAGCAATCATTGAACTGCGCCAATTATTAAGCTGTACCAAGTTTTCCACTGTACCAAGTTTTCCACTGTACCAAGTTTTCCCTGTACCCAGTTTTCGCTGTACCAAGTTTTCCACTGTACCAAGTTTTCTCTGTACCAAGTTTTCCACTGTACCAAGTTTTCCCTGTACCAAGTTTTCATGTAACCGACGGGGGCGGCATGCTGGAAAATTGTCCTCGCGCCGATGTGGATCACAAACTGAATTGGCCAGAGCATCTGCCCCTTCACTGTCTGTCAACAAAGAGGAGTCAGAAGAGGGAGGAATGTGATTAGGAATACCACATCTAGGGTGGGAAGAAGGAAGGAGTGAGAAAGCAACCTTGGGACAGGGCTGAAGGGGTGCCGGGAGGTTGTGGAAGAGCTTGTGGACGGAGGAGAAGGCCTCAGCGATGGGTTGGCGGGTGTCGTCCAGAGTGGTGGTGAGGACGTTGCAGTTCTTCTCCAGGAAGCCCGGGCCCTGGCGTCGCTGTGCGGCCAGCGGCGCAGCCCTGCGGTGAGTGTGGGGAATGTGGGTGGGTATGGGTGGGTGAGTGTGGGTGGAGGAGAGGAGAAGAGAAGAAAAGAACCGTTCGCAGACAGTGTTTGCACACACAGCAACGTGGAGGCGCAGACAGAGGGAGGGGAGTGGAGCGGGGTTGGAGGGGTTGTTGGGGGTGTGGCTCCTCGCGCGGCTCCTCTCAATCACCGTCCGCATCTCCTCGCTCAGTTGCAGGAAAGGTCAGTCTTGGTATGGAAGGGGCATGGGAGTCAGCGGCACTGCCACGTAGCTTACCCAGCACTGCCCACCTTTGCGTTGCCTCAACACCACCCCTCCTTCCCCAATGCTCCCTGTTCTTTGCTGGGATTTGATACCGGAAGGTCTGGAGGGATCGCTGCAGATTGGCAAGGGTGATCGTGGCCTGCTGCTTGGCCGCGAAGTGGTGGAGGATGAGCCAGAGCTCTACGCAGCTCTCCACCGATTCCAGAGCATCCACGGTAGCGTTGATTCCCTGCGTTGCCCATTCTAATCCATTGAGAGTTGTGTGGATGAGTTGAGAGTGAGAAACGGGAAAGGCGGGCTGGCTGTTGTTGCGCTAGTTGCGGATCCACTTGACGGTGTTGTAGAGCTGGGTGTCAAGGGCAATCTGTAAGAGGAATGATTGGGTGAAGGTGGGGGTGGTTGAGGATGATGGAGTGAACGATGGAGAGGGCGACTTGCATGGCCTCCTCCAGGGGGCTGGTGGGCATGGCGAAGGGGGTCAAGCAGCGGCCCTGGTAGTAGCGAGACTTGTAGGCGGCTGTCTCTGCCAGAGTTAGGGCCGACAGCTTCGCTTGCACCGACTGCGGCATCTTGTCTAGGTAGATGGCTGCAAGAGCACAGCCATTCATCCCATCCATTCCTTCAGCAGAGAGAGCAGCGCACTGATTGAGGGCCTGAGCATGGAGCGGTCCGTAAGTGATCGGAGCACAAAGGCTTCGCCCACGCGTCGATGTTTTTGCTCTCGCTGCTCCGACCAACCCGGCTCTCAACTGTTGAATGGGCCACGAGCTGCAAGCACTCCCTTCCTCTTCACATCTTCACAGCGCATCCATTCTCTCTCAGCCCTCCTACCTCGCAATAGACGTCCTGCGCCGGGCCATCGTAGACCTCACTGACTTTTGGCTGCAGGCTCTCTGCACTATCCCTTCTTTTACTTCCTGGAGGGAGGGAGTGTGTGGAAAGTGGGAGAACTCATGAGCTCTGGGGGCTCGTAGCCGGGGGTGATGACCGCGATATGGCTATTCACGGGGGTGCTGTGCCCAAAGTCCATCAGCTGGAAGGAAGGCAGAGGATGAGGATGGGGAGAGGAGGGGAGTAAAGAGAGGAGGGACGACGTAGGTGGTTTTACCGGTGGCAGGATCGAGAGTGATGAGGACCTACCTATATCATTAAAATAGCAAATTATCTGTTATTCATTGGGATTTCGATTTTGATCTTTTCGAATGAAATGATGGGCCAAATTTTCAAAAAACTACACATGCAAACAATTTTTGTACACAAACAGCAAAAAACCATGAAAATTTGGTGATTTCTGATGTACAAAAAGTAAGTACAAAAAGTGTTTAATAATGACTAAACAATTTATCAGATGTCCATCGAGAAACAGAAGCAAAGGAGAAACTTTGATGATGGGAAGGCTGGAGGGAAGGCAGCCAAAGTAGAGAAGGTGCATCGGTCAACTTCAGCTTTACTTTCTTCGTCTCTGAAAGTAAAATGATAGATATAAAAGTCGGGGTGGGGGAAAAAGAGAGGCAGAACCTTGCGGGAGGGTAGGGAAGGAGGGTAGCGACAGTTGGGGGCACCGCACTTGCAGTCAAACTCCTTCCGCTTCCGCTTAGCCTTCCAGTAGTCGGGCCCATAATCGTAGCTGGCAAGGAGAAGGGAATAGAGGTTGGTAATGAGCTGCGACATCAACCACATCGAGCAGCGAATCAATAAGTATACACATACAGAATCTTGTTTCCATAAACTCATTAAATTTGTAATAATGTTTTATGATGGTTGAAATACTACTAATAAAATGTTTAAAATAACAATTTATCATTAATCCATCGGCACATCGGTTGGGGAGGTTCGAAGTCACAGTGGACAATGAGGCATTGATGGAGGTATAGGAGGGCATCCATAAGCTGATGTAGGATGCTGCGGGCATCATTGATGGCCAGCTCTCCATCCTCCTCTAGCATCTCGAGCAGACTTTGGCCCTCCACCCACTACATGACAAGCAGTACCATGCTGTTAACCATGATGGTGATACAGAAGCTGTACTCACTGGCCATGCTCCCCACCATGGCCACCTGCAATTTCTATGCCCCTATCCCGCAATCATTCTGCTCCCTTCCACTATCCCAGCTCAAACCATGCGATTGGCCACCTCGTAGCCCTGTGGGTACCGTGGGGGGGGGGGGGGGGAGGATTTATTCGGACAGCAAATTTAAAGTACTATAACTCAAGACCTTTTCAATATTTTTTCATGAAAATTTATCACAAGTTGCACATAAAGGTCAGCTACATTGTGTTAAATTTTTATGCCAAACGAATATAAACTCATGGATTTATTGTATTTTTTGTGAAATGATTGTATTGTTTTGTATTGTCCTAACAATATTTTGCTTATCAACAAAATTTATGGCTTAAATTGAAGAATTTTCCTATTAAAGCGATTTATATATAGTATTATGATATTTAGGGGACGGATTGTTACCAAAAAGTTTTTGGCTAGTGTTTTGATGTCTTTGGTATAACAATCTGCCAAATACTTATCAATGGGGCCACAAAACGGACGTTCTCTGTAGAGACAAATAATAAATTGCCTTGTGCTATATAATGTATAATAAATCCATGAGTTTATATTCGTTTGGCATAAAAATTTAACACAATGTAGCTAACCTTTATGTGCAACTTGTGATAAATTTTCAAGAAAAAATATTGAAAAGGTCTTGAGTTATAGCAATTTGAATTTGCTGTTCAAATAAATCCTCCCCCCCACGGTAGGCGCTGTGCAGCATTTCCATGTGGGGGAATAGGTTGTTTGACCCCATCATGATGACAACATCTGTGATCTCCGTCAGCAACACCTTCTGCAAATGAAAGCTTCAGCCTTTACATCCTGCCTTCACCTATTTTTCTCTCGCTTACTATCTGACTAATAAATCAATCAGTTCAAAAAGCTGAAGAAAATTAGCAAACAGTGTTGACAAAGGCTAGGAGGGAGTGTAGGTGCTGCAGGCCTCCTCCCCACAAGCTCAGCAGCAGCAATGGGCAGGGTGCAGAGGTGACCTCCTCTGGAGAAATGTCAGTGAACTGGCTGTCTCCCATGAGCAGCACTGAGTGCTGCATCCTGACAGACCATGGACAATCATAGCCTAGCATCAATTAGGGAGGGAGCAGTAAGGGAACCGGTTGAAGGAGTGGAAGGGCTGCAAGTGAAGGAGCCTTAGCTTAGAAACCTTGTGGTCTACCTGGGCCAGGTAAATGCTACTGGCACTCATTCTCCTTCTCCACTGGCACTAACTCAACTTGGCTTAAATGCTCCACAGGCTTGTAAATGCTCCACAGCGGCAGAAATATATTTTGCGTAGAAAATCAAATGCGCATCAAGAGGTGAGCAAGGGAACCCCCGGCTCGCAGGTGACGACGCTCTCAGGCCCACAGCCGGAGAGCTCCAGCAGCTGACCCGAAGCACCATGATCAAACTCCCCCACCACGTCCGACACCTCCTCTTGATCTACAGGGAGCGACAAAATGGAGTCGCCAAAGGGGATGAAAGAAGGAAGAAGGAAGGCCTTCAGAGGGAGCCTCCAGGATGGATACTTCATAGTTGACGAGGTGCGAAACATCGTAGTCCACCAAATGACAGTGAGCGGTGACCACTGTCGGCGTGGAAGAGACGGAAGAGGTGGAAGGGGCGGCGGATGATGAGGGAGTGGCAGTAGAGCCAACCGGATCCTGAGAGTTGGAAGATGGCGGCGCCAATGCCAGAAGCCCGACAGCACCCTGACTCTCTGCCACAACTTCACGCACCACCGATTCCAGGTCGAAAGACTGAGAAAGGAAGTGAGCAGGAAAACCCATGGGATGAAGAGGAGATGGAACCGGATGGTGATGCTCATGCACCAGCAGCATCGTGGTAGCCATGGTGCTGTCTGGAACCGGATGGGGACTCCAGAACTCCTCAAGGACCCGCATCACCATGAGCTCCAGCTGATCCATCTCCTTCCCTGCAGTACAGCTCACACCGAAGACCAAGGTAACCTGCATTCCAAAACAATCCTAGAAGGGAGGAAGGAGACACAGGCGAGCACAAAGTAAAAAATCAACCCAGCAAGATATTGCCTCATGCTGAGAACCAGAAACGAACCTGAGGAATCAGGGGGCGCACACACAAGGCCACGGATGAAGGCGAAGAAGGGAATGACAACAGGTATTGTAGCCAGAAGAATGTAGGACACAAAACCAGCCTACACTCACCTGGCGTACAAGACCTAAGTCACCCCGAAAGCCACAACCAAGAAAGGGAAGAGTCCTCGAAGAATGGCGAATCACACAACCCACGGCTTGATTCTGTCAGCCACATGCTCACTGTAGGTTGCAAGTGTGTGTCGTGTGCACCAAGCAAGAGACCCAACAACCCTCGGCAACCAACGGCAAGAAACATGATAAAAAGCAGACAGCAATAAACTTCCACTCCAAAGGAAACATCAATGACGACAAAATGAAGACCCAAAAAGGCATCACTAGTAGGAGCTAGGAAAAAGTGTCACTAGGTAGGCAAGACTGAGGCTCGTAACGAAGATGACAAGAGCATTGTAGAGGGGATCAAAAGGAGTGGAAGGTGAGTGGCAAGAGGAGCATGAAGAGGAGAGGGAGCCCAAAACAGAGCAGAAGGGATGGGGGCTGGAAGATGGAAGGGAACTCAGAGGGGATGGGCCAAGTTGTAGACCACCACTACGTCATCGTCCACCTCGCCAGCCACTGCAACCAGCACCTCCCATACCCCCACAACAACCGACGCAGAAAAAGGGCACTAGGGTCCCAAGCGGAGCACATAAACTTGCCAATATCTTGAAAGTGCCTTATAGACAATTATTTAAAAACAGTGGTGGCACAATAGTCTGGGGCACTTTAGTCCGGTGGCACTTTAGTCCAGTGGCACTCTAGTCCGGTGGCACTTTAGTCCGGTGGCACAATAATCCGGTGGCACTTTAGTCCGGTGGCACTTTAGTCCGGGGCACTTTAGTCCGGGGCACTTTAGTCAGTGGCACTTTAGTCCTAGACCCTTGCCCAGGCTCCCGGCACGGAAGGAGAGCCAGCAGAGGGAGGCTGGCAGGGCGTCCCAGATCTCCGGCATGATGTCGAAGCTCTGAAGGCTGAGGCAGAGTAGACTGGGCCACAGCTGAGCTTGGAAGCAGGGGAGGAGGCGTGGGTCCGTCGTGGTCAGCTGGAGGGAGGTGAGAGAGGGGAGGGGAGGCTGGAGCGGGAGGTTGTGTGTTTCGAGGCTGCGCAGTCGCAGGGCTTGGAGTGGGCGAGCAAGGAACTGCTCCAGCTCTAACTCGTCCCATCGGATGCCAACCTGAAGCAATGGAAAAGCCTAGGTAGAGGTAGATAGAAAATGCAATGAAATGCTCGCGACACCCATGCTGGGAGGAAATTTGAGCTCATGGACATGAAAGTTAGTTTCAATTTGCTTCGCATAACTGCTGTTCTGTCCTTAACGTGTTATTAATGGAAGAAGGCAGGCCAACCTTGAGCGACGCATAGGGCAGGGGCCAGGGCTGGGCATCTTTGGCGTGATGGGGAGCGTAGTAGTAGGGCAGGGCCTTGAGGTGATCCGCTGGCTTGCCGGCACCGAGGAGGGCGCAGATTTTGTCCATCTGGGTGGCCATCTCTCCTCCATCCAGCCTTGGGAACCTGCTATTTTGGATTGGCGGTATTTTTTGTGCATGATTTAGCGTAATGCACCAGTTATTTAGCGTAAGTAAACAGAGAAAAACTCAAAATACTTATATGCGGTAAATGTTCATCCGTTTTCGCAATTATTTTGGCAAGCTCAAGTTTTTGCAGTTACCCATCGCTGCCTCCGCTCAAGGCTGCCAGCACTTGGCGCAGCACCAGACCGCGTAGCGCTCGTCCGCTCCGCTCGTCCACCCGCCTCTTTGCTTTTTCGCATAGTGTGAGGCAAAGATGGTCAAATAAGTAAAAAATACCAAATTTCAAAATACGATAAAATTGGACATAAAAATGATACTTTCTGGTGTATATGAAGTTGGAGCATTGATTTAGGCCATTGGAATTGAAATTCAAGACATAAAACTTTTTGGTCATTTTTGCCCCATGTTATAGAATAGGGCAGATTCTTGACCTGTCCTAATGCTTTGCATGATTTTCCATGTATATCACCTAAAACCCAGTAATTTTTCATGCTAAGTACCTGCGTAAGGCTTGTCGTAGTTAGGTCAAAAGAGGAAATTGAGCAATACTGTTTTCCTGAGGAGCAGGAAGTTTTTTAGTGCAAAAATTTCACTTTTGCCAAAGTGCCCTATGTTATAACATAGGGCCATTCTGAACTGCAGCATAGAAAAGTGCTTGTAACTTTTTTGGCCCACCCCCTTTTGCAACATTTCTCAGCGTTTTCTAGACCAAAATTTTATGAAAATTTCAAAAATAATAGTCATTTGCGCGAATAAGAAAGTTGCATATATGAAAATGATGGTTTTCGATAAAAATAGAAAAATTGATTTTTTGTTAGTTAGTTCAAAAATGTATCATTTTTCGTTTCAAGCACATTTTTATGACAAACTAAGGGCACAGCCAGGTCGGAAAGATTGTTAGCTTTCGATTGATACCCATTTTGTTAGTGTTTTGCATGAAAAAACTGGAGAAATGGCCAATTATGTAACTTGAACTCGCTGAAACTCGAATTTTGGTGATTTTTTGACCTACCTATGCTCTCAAAAAACGCCTCTTAAGTACCAAATTCTAGCAGCTCCGCGTCCAATGTAGTCTGAACTATGCGGCGAAACATTCCAAACCTTTGATCGATAATATATATGATACAAAATACTGAGGCATGCTGCAGAGCAAGCAGAGATCTGATGCCCCACCGACCAGCATGCTGCTATAATATAACCATCAGCCTTGAAGACAAACACTGCAACCATAGCTAGGATACAGAGAGCGTTTGGAAATGACTCGGCTGAGGGTGGCCCCGGTTCTCCAGCAACATCCCCTTCCGCCTGAAATGCCTCAACTGCCTAGTCTTGAACTATCCTCAGTTGCTCCTCCTTCTTTATGCCTTGCCAGAGTTGTATGAAGATAAAAAACAGCACTGAATTTATTGTGAGGTGCGTGGCATACCCCTGGTTAGATTGAGCAGAGCTCCAGCCTAGTGAAGGAGGCGTTTACCAGAGAGGAAAAAGGGGAACTGAATCGCAGAGGGAGGAGAGCAGCAGCAGAGGCAATAACCCAAACATCACCAGTCACAATAAGAGAAAGGAGGGATGAATCCTGCCACTGCTGTATAGCCGATCCTCTTCTGTCCGGTTTTTCTCCACCTGAAGTTCCCCTGGGCCAGTAGTTAGAGCAATAAGGCAAGGTACCCTCACATTATCAATGATTTAGCAGACAAGTAGAAGCCAAGCTCTTCAAAACATAAACTTAGCCAAAAACATAAAAGGCTTGAAGACAATAGGGAGGAAGAAAACAAGACATGTAAAGAGGGGACAAGAAAAGAGATTGATTGACAAATTCAGGCTATAGACAAGAACACAAGATGCAAAGCAATCGTGATACATTTTAATTTGAATTGTGAAACCATTTTGAGCAGAAATTTAATCTAAAAACTCCACTGCTCATTTTTTGGCTAAAAGAGGACAAAAACTGTAGAGAAAGATAACAATATATAATAAAAATTGCAAAATACAACTAAATACAAAAAAATCAAATAAAAGTTAAAATAAACTTTTTGCTATATTAAAATTAAATAGCAAATAAATTGGATAAAAATTAAATTGAAGAATGTTAGAATCAATATGATGTGCATTAATGAGTCAAATTGATCAGGTATTTGCAAAATGATCAAAATTTTGATTTCAATCTGGAGTTGGAATTTTTTCTTTATAGGCGTACTACTAAAGGCATTCTGCTTGAAATCAAAATTTTTAAAAATAAATTTATAAAACTGAAACTGAAAATAATGAAAAAAATTCAAAATTAGCTCATCATTTGAGCAAAACCTGGTGAATAAACAATAACTTCTGCCATAAATTGCCGCCTGCTTATGAATGAGCAGTGGAGTTTTTAGATTAAATTTCTGCTCAAAATGGTTTCACAATTCAAATTAAAATGTATCACGATTGCTTTGCATCTTGTGTTCTTAAAGTGTCTCTTTTTCTGTTTTTGGCTTCAATGCGAGAAGAGTGGTCTCAAACTCATCAAAAACACAAAGCAAAAATGAGAAAAAATTGCGAAATCATTTGAATGAAAACATTAAACTATTACTCAATAATTCGTTGCAAAAGAAGATAAAAAATCGCAAATTAATGGATGTTCATGTGGTCTTCCCACATGGTGGCATCGGCAAAGTGGCAGAGGCCCTCGAGGCAGTCGCTGTAGCCCTTACGGGGACCCAGCAGTCAGACCACAATCCCAAACTCTGCCAGCCACGCTCGGGCCTCCTGCAGCAAAGGAGGCTCTTGCATAGGGGTTGGGGTGGGAAGGATTTGAGAGGAAATAAACCAATCACTCCCAGTACTCCTCCAACATCTCCTGCTGGTGCTCAGAGGTCCCTCCGATTCGACGAATTCCCCAGCCGCTGACGCTGTCGGGGGGCGCAGGTCCTTGGTGAGGGCTTCCCCCATTTTGGCTTCTGTAGAGACGTGTGACATGAATAGATAGCTTACCTCTGATATCGATGAGATCCAAGTAGTAAGTAGTAGTCCCGTGTTGCAAGGCGCTGCACACCGTGTCACCTGTAATTAACCTTATTAAGCCAGACACCACCAGAACCCAATCCAGATGTCCCCATGTCACCTGATCCATTGCCACTCATTGCCAGCCTAGGGACACCAGGTCTCACCCAGCCAGGACCTCAAGGGTTGCTGAGCTTGGAGACTCCCTCACACACAAGGCTGGGCAAGGCTAAAGCATGGATGGGGGCTGGGGGTAGTGATGAAGGTGAGCTGCTTAGGAAATGAGCTCCCCCGGGAGGCTAGACTGCATGAAGCCTCCTTTGCCTATTCCATCCTTCTGGTTTGCCCATCCCTAGGCAAACCTATGTCTGCTAGCCCCTTTTGCCCATCCCTAGGCAAACCTATGTCTGCTGGCCTCTTTTGCCTATCCCACCCCTGGGCCCTGCATCTCAACTAACCCCCCTCTGCCCCAAGCTTCCCTTTTCCTCCTATATAAGCAGCCCATTCTGGCCAGTTTCTCAGTCTGCTAAGCCCTCAGCCCCAACGTGCCTCCAGTGTCCAAGTGATCTACTACCTGTGGTGTTGCTGGATAAAGCTCTGGGCCTTCAACAGCCTCTTGAACACCAAGATCCACCTGGTCACCACCAAGGGCCTGGTTAGACAACCTCAGCAGCAGAGACTTCTAGGTGAAGTGCTGCCCAATCGCCAAGCCATTGCAGAGCTTGAAGGTGTCCCGGAAGCCCAGGTCAGCCAGGGACTTGTCCAGGACCAAGGTGTCCTCGCAGAACAGAGCCATAGGGTACAAGTTAGGGCTAAAAGCCATAAGCAAAGGTTGTCTGGAGTTAGTGACGCTGAGGTAAGTGAGAGCTGGGTTATCACTCTGGGTATAACTGACAACAGTGTCTCAGAGACTGCCGTCCTCCTGATAGAGGCAGCCAATCACTACATGGTAACAGAGAGTGGTTAGTTCTAAGCTTGAGGGACCCAGACCTTCCACTGACACTCTAATTGAACAGCGCCAAGCGCTGGCGCAGAGCCCCAGCAGCACCAACCCTCTTCTCTGTGAGGAGGGTAATGGTGGCCACCTATGGAAGCTGCCACCCGAGGTGCCCTGTAGGGTCCGAGACGAAGACGTCATGGGGCAACCTTTCAATCAGACACTGAGGATTTTCAGGAACAATGTTTGGCAGCACACAGCAAATGCACAGGTTTGCAGAAAGGTCCTACGGAAGCTCAGACTAAAAGTCTTCCTATTCTACACCCATGCGACCACTGAGGAAACGGTAGAGAACCTCCCCGTCACAGAGGAAGAGTGCAGAACCATGGTCAGGGACAGGACGTGCGAATTCGGCACCCTGTAGCAAATGGAAGACACCCCATCCATCTGGAAGGTTACCCAACCCTTGTCCAGGTCTTGGGGGACCCCGGTACTGGACTGCTGTCATTGGATGCAAAGGACAGCAGGGGGCTGCTCACTGGAGTACACAACGGTACACATCCGCCATGGCGACAGATCCCCCTCTTCCTTATCGGCGGACCTGACAGGGTGTAAGTATGACCAGGGACACTGCTACTTGAAAGCAACCAAGGCTAGGGCACTTTGGAAGGTAGACCACTCAGTCCGATGCCCCATCCTGCCCTTCAAATTGATCCATGGGACCAGGGTGGGAGCCACCTTCCTTAGCCAGGATGAGAACCTAGCCCTCACCTTCCACCAAAACCACACAGCACCCCCAACAGGCTGCGCAGTGAAGGCCAAACGCAGCGACCAGGGAATTTGGACAGTGGAAGTTAGGAAGAGGCCAGCCAACTGGACCTACCACCAAGTGCCCCGCACTAGACAAGCCAGGCAGGCACAACCGGACACCCTCAAGGTAGGACAGGACTTACTAGGGGTCGTCACTGAGGAATTTTTGGCAGGCAGACTGCAGGCCATCTGGACAGACATGCAGCACATGACAAGAAAGGCTTTCTTAGTGAATGCCAGGGCCACTTGCCAAATGGCCCAGCTAAGCACCCTGAACTACAGGACACTGCTGTTGGCACAGCCAACTTGGCTACTCCGGCAGGTACTGGACCAACCAGTGCAGGCGGAGATAATGGGGCCCTATATTAGGATTAGGAGCTGCCATGGGTTAAGGGACGATGAATTCCAGTTCATCAGTACAGAGCAGTGCTGGAAAGGAGCAGTCCCCATCGCCTATAAGGTAGGAAGCAGGAAAGGCCAAGGATACCTAGCCACTGATAGCAATGAGATAAATACCCTTCCCCCCTTAGAACTGTGCGCTCACGGCCGCATACACCTGGTGCAACTGAGAAATAGGACAGTTTGGGTCCACACTTCCGGGGAGGTAGAGGAGGCCCAACTAGAGGGCACCCCCCCTCTTCCAGGACCTATGCAGCCAGAAACCCTAGAGCTGCACCAGAAGGACCCCATCTTCCATGCTTATTTTGCGTATGGCCTAGATAGCCTGAGACAAACCCTTACCAAAGGCACATTGAAGCATGCAGTCATACTGAAGCATGCAGCACAACTCCACTTCCTAGACCCAGATGGGAAGGGCAAAATCAACGTCCGCCAGGTCGACAGGGCAGGGGAAATTGTCAGCTGGGGCATCTTTTCCTTCCTGTGGGGAGGCAAGATCACCTGGTTCCAAGGAATTGTGAGCCTCCTAGTCATAGCAGCCATGGCAGGCATCTGTTGTCGCTGTGGAGGAGCCAGGGCCCTGACTAAGGCATGGCAAGCACTGAGGCAAAAATCTAGGGAGATACAAAGGCCCCGCCCACCCTGGATCAGACAGGGCCCTGCTATCCGCTATACAGCAGACATCCCGACAGGAACTAGGACAGCTAATAGAACAGACCAAGGATTACAGGCATCTCAGCAGGGAAGATAGGGAACTAATATCAGTCTTACAGCAATCACCACCACTGCGAGAGCTAGAAGACATCCCGCGGAGACCAACCCCCCTACCAGAACTGGAGTTCTTTGACCCCACAAAGGAAAAGACAGGGAACAAGACACCAGGCCTCCCCACAGTGGACATAGAGCATGACGGCCACTCAGCCGTCATCACCATACTGAGCCAGCCAGAGCAGAGGAAACACAAGAATAAATGGCACCAATTCTGCCAGAAACTCACACCTAAAAGAAGCAGTAAAGAACAAGGGGAAAAACAGACAAAAACAGCTGGGACAAGCAACCATTACCCCCCCTTGCAGCCGACACCCCTCCATGATGGTAGGAGAGGGGAGCTCCATAACAGACGCAGAAACCAGCAACCACCAACGACAGCGGGACCAAGAAACAGAGGTTACACAGGGGAACACCAAGTTGCAGGAGAATCCTGCGACAAAAGGGGAAGAGGAGCCGGAGCCAAGCCAGAGCCAGAACCAGGATGAAGAGCCAAAGGAAAGGAGCCAGAGTCCAACTCCACAAAAGGACAAGGCCGGCCAAGATCCACCTCCACAGAAACCTCCCAGAAGGCCGACAACCCTGAACCTTGCAGGGAGACCAGGGGACATCACGGCCAGCCCCTTTTACCCATCCCCAGCCCCAGAAACCAATCACATCACATATGAACAGGGCCAAGATATGACCACCCCCTTTGTCAAAGCATATCTGGGCCAACTCAACTATTAGCGGCTTGGGACACCTTCTCCAACTCCACCATCATGCCGGCTCATGTAGCCCTGAGGGTAAGGTCACAGGGAACATGGACGGTAAAGGAAGGCGCCATTAGGACATTAACAGGAATGGCAAAGATAGAGGGAGAGTTGGAGATAGACATCCAGATAGGAACCCACCCAGTACGCACCGTAGTCATCGTTGTGCCTGACCATTACTGCCCTTACCAACTAGTTATTGGGGCCAACTATATGAGGAAGATAGGCCCCTTCAGCATGAACTTCGAAAAGAAAACACTCAGAATAGGACTAGGAGGGACCAGGTCCAAATTGCTAATGCTTCCCCCATACCATGCTAAGAAGATAGCACAGGAAGACCACCAGAGGCAGGTTGCTATCGACCTGGGGCTAGCACCCCCAACCAAGCTTAAGAGGAGGACAGAGGAAGACTACCTGCAGGACCTCAAGGAACCTAAACTGGAACAGGAGGACCCCCTGCCAGAAGAAGCGCCACCAGAGCAACCTCCAAGCTTCACGATCAGGAATGTCCAACCCATACCACTAATTATGGTAGAGGCCAAATTGCAGGAAGCAGGACAGGACTACAGGCCAGCAAGGCTCCACGCGGCCTTGGAAGTCTCCGGCCACCTATCAAGCATCAACCGAATGGTCGCCACCGCACTGGGGATCAAGCATGGCAACCATAAGCTGGATGTGAGCATCAGCATTAGGATAGGGACATTTGAAATGCAGGGAACAGTAAAGATAGTGGCTGACGAGGTGCAGAAGATGGGTATGAGAATAGGATACTCCATGCTCAAGCAACTGCCCTCGCTGACTATCCGGGAGGGCACCTGCACCATTGGAGCCATCGTCAAAGGAGGAATCTGCCTGCCATTCTGGCCCATGGCCACCATCACTCCCACTGGCAGCCATGTCACCTCCTGCCTAGCCGTTGAGGTAGGCAGGGCAGAGGGATTCTCACTACCAGTGCTCCAGTTACTAGGGAATGAACAGGAGCCTACGTTCCTTATACAGGATCAGAAGACGGCACAGTGGCTGAACTTAAAACAGGCTCGCACAGTGGAAGAGGACCCTTGCCCCTGGGACTTCAGGACGGAGGAAGGGGACCCGACATTCGATGACTCCTCGTTAGTCTGCTACCACATGGAGGTAGTCTATGAGGGAGGAATGTCCATCAACCACGCGGCCCAAGGGACAGTCACACCACACCTAGAGACCAAGCCATGTGGCTGCCCCAAAAACATTGTCCCATTAATTACAATCCTGTTTGCAGGAATCTCCATCAAGGGGCTGCTGGACACAGGAGCCACCAACAGCATCATCCCCTGGAGAATGGCCCAACACATCAAACTGCCCCTGCTGCCCCCATGCAAGTGGGAAGGTCCGCTTTACTCTATAGGGGGCACCGTTGAAGTGAAGGGGAGGATGCAAGGCCCGCTCCAGCTCAGTGAAGCAACCCTTCCCCAGGCAGACTTTCTAGTGGTCAAGGATTGTGAATTTGACTGCATTATTGGCAATAACATACTGACCCAACTAGGGCTACTAACCTTTAATCTAGGCACCCAGCAATTCATGGTAGGAGAGGGACAACCCCAACCCTTCTCCATTATGGCCTTGAAGCCAGCGTCAAAGCCACCAGTAAGGGTGGCAGAGACAGTAGAGGTGCCAGCCAGAACTAGGATCTATGTCAAATGCATTGTGAGGCATAAGACAGGAGACACCCCTAAGTTGGAAGGGCATTACACCATAGAACCCAATCAGGAGAAGTTGGCATCGCTAGGCCTCAACTCGCCGAGGGGTCTAGTGAAAGACCCAGCTACCTATTTCTACATTCTCATGGAGAATACCAGGCAAACTCCAGTGCTCCTCTATGAGAACACCAACATAGGGCAGATAGAGGAGCTGCACCTGATAATGGAGCCAAATGGCGTAGAAGGGAAGCCAAGGACATATGCCACCCTAAACCTATCAGAAGCCCAGATCAAGGCCCTACAGCTACAGGCTCCCCTAACCAGGGCAGAGCTACTAGCACTCTTCCCCTGGGAAGACAACCAGGTAGAAGACAAGGATGAGGATGAGGAAGGAGGACCTTGAGTAGGACAGGCAGACCTGACCCCAGCCCAGAGACGGAGGCTGGAGGATCTGATCTGGGACTACAGGGACTGTTTTGCTAAAAGCAATATGGACTTAGGCCAATGTACAGTAGGCAAGATGGAAATAGACACCAGGGATACCCCACCAATAGTATCCAGGTTCAGCAGGATTCCAGAAACAGCTAGGGAGGAGGTGAAGAAACAGCTCACAGGGATGGAGCAGAAAGGCATCATCAGGCCATCCCTGTCTCCCTGGTCCAGCCCCATGGTCTTGGTCAAGAAGCCTAACGGCACCCTGAGGATCTGCATTGACTATAGAGCTCTGAATCTGGCCACCAGGAAGCAGCAGTACCCCCTACCCCTCATCACCCAGCTGTTGGACTCAGTAGGGAAGGCCAAATTCTGGACTTCCCTTGACATGGCCTCAGGGTTCTGGCAGCTGAAATTGGCTGATACTGCCATTCCTAAGACTGCCTTCTCCACAATGTGGGGCCAATACGAATGGACTGTGATTCCCTTTGGCCTGAAAAATGCTCCAGCTTTCTACGCCAGGACCATGGAGCATGTCCTAGCTCAGCTGCAGTATGATTTCTGCCTCTGCTACATAGATGACCTCCTCATATTCTCCCAGGATTTCGACACCCACCTGGTAGACATCGCCAAGGTCCTCAAAGCCTGCAAAGGTGCAGTTCTGCAAGAAGCAGGTCACTTTCCTAGGCCACACCTTGAGCGCCCAGGGCATCACGCCCAATGCAGCCAAAGTCCAGGCCATCAAGGAACTCCCTTCACCCCATGACAAAAAGTCCCTCATGTCAGCCTTAGGCCTGATCAACTATTATAGGAGGCACATAAAGGACTACTCCCAGATTGCAACCTGCCTCTACATCTTACTCAAAAAGGAGAAAGACTTTGTCTGGACATCCAAGGAGGAGGCTGCCTTCAGGGCACTCACTACCAGGCTCATGGAGACACCGGTACTGGCCTACCCAGAATTTGACAAACCCTTCACCCTCCACACCGACGCCAGTGGGTATGCGGTGGGAGGAGTCCTGAGCCAGAAACACCCAGAGGGGGAAAGACCCATAGCCTATATGAACAGGACTTTGACAGATGTAGAGACAAGGTACAGCACAGTGGAAAAGGAGACACTAGCGGCCGTCTACTGTGTCCTCCAGTGCAAAGATTACCTCTGGGGCAGGAAATTTGAACTGGTAACAGACCATAGCCCCCTCAGGTCCATCCTAGTCACCTCCACAGATTCCCCCAGGCTCCAGAGGTGGGGGCTGAGACTGGCAGAGTATGACTTCACGGTTAAATACAGCAAAGGCAAAGAGAACGCCAACGCTGATGGCATGAGCCGCTGCATCAAGGGAGCACCCCAAGGGAACACGGAGGATAACCAGCAATGCCAGGCCCTCACCAGGGCCCAGCGGCACAGGCAGGAACCCAAATCAGAACAGGTCACCCCTACACCAGTTGCAGACGAGCCAGAGGAGGCAGGAGAAGCCCCACCAGAGGACCCTCACGAACCACAAGAGGGAGGCCTACCATTCCTGGACCAAGGACCAGGCCACCCACCTACGGAAGACAGGCCGCCAGTAGTTTGGTTAGATGCCCGATTCAAAAAGGAACAGGCAACAGACCCCTGGTTGGGAGCCATCCTAGCCTGGATCCTCACAGGTGAGGTACCATCCCAGGCAGAGGAAGCCCGCCGAATCCAGGCAGCTGCCCAGGAGATGATCGTGGGCCTGGGAGGGCTCCTGGTAAGGAGGAAGCCGAACCCCGGCGCCTCCCAGCGGCCCATAGTGGTCCCTATCACCCTCATCTCCCTCATCATGGAGGAACATCATGACTTGCTTGGATGTCACCTGGGCGTAGCCAAAACTCTATCCAGGATCAGGCGCTACTACTGGTGGGAATCCATGGTGAAGGACATCACTGCACACGTGCTGGCCTGCCAGGTGTGTGACCAGACCAAGACCAGAGGGAAGCTGCCAGTCGCCCCGCTGGTACCTCTACGCATCGGACCGCCCTTCCACAGGATTGAACTGGACTGCATGGGACCTCTACCACTGACCATGCAAGGTAACAAGTATAACATAGCCGCAGTAGATGCCTTCACCAAGTGGGTAGAGGCAAAGGCAGTCCCAGATATCAAGTCGGCAACCGTTGCAGATTTCCTATTCACTGAGGTCATTGCCAGGCATGGAGCACCCAGGGAAATCATGACTGATACAGCAAAGGATCTAATCAGCAAAACTATACAGGCCATGAACAAGCTGTTTGACATCCGCCATATCACCTCAGTGCCCTACATGCCCACCACCATGGGTGGCATCGAGAGGGTAAACAGGAAAATAGGAGAGATGTTGAGGGCTCACTGCGAGGTACACAAGGACCAGTGGGACCTCTTCCTGCTAGCCTCCTTGATGGCAATCAGAACCAGCACCCACGCCGCAACAGGAGAAACCCCGGCCTACCTGCTCTTTGCCAGAGATCTACCCTGGCCCCAGGAGGTGGCGCTGCTACTGTTCAACCCTCAGTACATGGAAACACATACCTATGCTTCAGACCTCACCCTCACTCTCTACCAGGCCAGGATTATAGCCAAGGAGCACCTGCTAGGGGCACAGGCAACCATGAAGCACCAGGCAGACAAGCGACTGGCCAACCAACAACCTACCGTCTACTTGGCAGGCGACCGAGTTTGGTTAAACTACCCTAAAAGTGTGGTTAAGAAGGGTGAAAACAGGAAATTGAAATGGAACCCTAGGGGACCATACAGGATTATTAAGGAATGGTACCCCAATTATTACCTCGTCCCAATGGACCACCCACAGGCCAAGCCTGTGCTGGCCCATGTCAACAGGCTCCGTCCCTGCTACACACCTCATGTTCCAGACCCAGCTTCGGAGCTCCTGGAACAGGATGAGAACTACTAGGAACACCCCAGGTTGCCCCATGAAATAAAATTTGACGAGCGGATCTAATTAAATATCAGGTAATTCAAAATCTGGGTCTTATGGGGATATAATATCAGGCTCCCAGGTAGTTCAGAACAACTGCGCAACCAGGCCAAACAGGCCAAGCCAGGCCCAAAACAGGCCACCAGGAGCAGTAATAATGACACAATCAGGGTCTCAAGATTATAGATCAGGTTTATATGCAGTGCTAAAATAAAATCATGCTACATCAGGTCATCAGGTAATGGAACACAAAAACAGTACAGAAAGGTAACACCGGTTAGGAGCCTTACACTCCAGGTTCAGCTGAAGGCTAGCCAAGGAACCTTCCACAACTGATACAAATGCAGTAATATGAAATGGCACAATCTCATCTAATTACAGCTGATACAAGTAAATGAAAAATACAGGAAACCTGAAACACCACAGCCTCAGGTAGAGCTGCAGAAACGGAGTCAAAAACAACGAATTCGAGGCAAATGCACGACGTCTGACCAACAGGCTCCATATTTTCAAATAATTAATTACACAAATTACCATCATTCCCCAATGATTATATGTCACATACAGATAAATTATCAGGCCAATGGGATAACTCCCCTCCTCCCCCACAGGAAAAAGGGCGCGCAACCCAGGTTAATGTCAACATTACTAAGACATCCAGGTAAAATCACCTCTGATGTCTACGAACTAGTCTGACAATTTCCTGATAGGTGATACTAATTCCAGGAAATGCTCAACATAAGGGGAGAGGGAGGAGTCCCCACCCAACCTACCCCCCTGATAAAATCCAGATAAACTAGACATATTTTGCATACATCATTGGCAGAATGACGCATCATTCCAGCACCAGAATCAAATTGCAGATGATAAAGACGGAAGCCAGCGAAAAGGCCACAAACCATCAACGATGACTGGTTGCCGGCATAATTGAACAAAGAGCTCTCAACTTGAACGAAAACTTTTCGCAGCGCAGCAAAACGACCGCCCCAAAATTGCAAATGAAATTTTAAATTGCAGCGAAAGTTTTTCAGCCAAGTTCCAAGAGCGTTGCGAAAGGGCAAGACGTTGCCGGCAGCCAACTCCTATGCCTCACCAAGGCCCAGCTACGGCCGAAAGCGAAAGAGAAAATACTAACCATACAAATATTGGTAATTCTGCCGGGTCGGTTTGCATTTTCAATTCTCCAGGTCATTATCAATTAGGCTTAGAGTCAATTTCATTGCTGCCGTCATATTGTCTGAAATTCAAAAGAATTACTATCTAGAAGAGTGTGGTGCGTGTGCTGGTGTAGTGCAGGAACAATGAACACCAAAGCCAGAAACTCCCCAAAAAACGCTGCAAAACAAGCCAAACAGAGGCAGAAGCGGAAGAGAGGAAAAATGGGGACGCAGAGGCCGGGGACGGTCTAGGCGTGGGAGTCGGCCTCCATGGGGATGGCGCCCATGGCCACCAGCGAGGGGGGCTTGGGCTTGGCGACGTGGGCATTCCAGGCGGCCTTGAAGTAGGCCTCGGCGCTCTCCAGCTCCTTCCGCACCCAGGGCTTCTCGTTGTCCGGACACCCCGCCAGCACCTGGCGGTCACTGTTCTTCACCTCCTGCAAGACCTGCCACCTATGGCGACACCAACCGAAACACCACAGCTAATTAGTCAACCCTACCAAACAAAGCACCAAAAATTCAAAGATGGCTGCTCATGAGGTTATAGGCAAATCAACCTTAGCAGGTGTCTGCGCAGCCCTGAGTTCCAGGGTGGGATTGCAAAGTGCCTGGGCGCTGGAGAGAGATAAACAGTCGGACCAAGAACTACATGGAGCCTGTACCAAACACCGACCCTGGATCAATGGTGGAAGGCTGAGGCAACAGCGGCTATGGAAGGAGTGCTCCAGCCAAGGCCCAAGGGATCAGCGGGATCCAAGCGGCGGAGCCTGGGTCAGAGGGAGCAGGCGGAACTCCGCAGGCAGCGGACACATCACCTGCAGCCTTCTCAAGGGCACCCACTCTTCTCCTCACACCTCGCCTTCTTCTTTGTCCAGTCAAGTTCAAGCTCGGGAGCAGCGACGGCGCCCTCCGCGAGCTCTGCAAGTTCGGCAACCATGGCAAGGCCACTGGCGGCCTGCGCGAGTGGAGCAGAGGAGCTGGCATCCCCGGGGGAGGCCAGCGGCAGGGCCAGAAGCTTCCGCGTCACCGGGCCAAGGCAGCAAGCGCTTTCGGGTCAATGCCCTGGCTGGACAGCCTGGGTAAACCCTCAAAAATCGGTCGGCCTCTCAGCCTTTCTTTTCTCTGGGTGCTGCGGGCAGGAATTGTCAGTACGAGTGGCGGAGAGGCAGGCGATGGACTTCGCGGGCGGGGAGGAGGAGCTGGTGACCCCGGGGGAGCAGATCGGCATCTGCAACGCCTTCCAGAGCACCTACAGCGTCTATGGCACCAGCAACAGCACCCTCCGTCCATCCCATTCCTCCCACTAGCACTCCATCTCACTTTCTCCCACTAGCTTTATGATTTCCAGCTTTCAGCCTAGGTTCAGCACACAGCTTTTGTCTAATAGTAGCATTGGCGCAATTTCTCTGTGTGTATCTCAGTAGGGAGTCTTAGCCTAGTCAGTCAAGTTTCATTTCAGTTGCCAGAATTTTGTTTCCAAACCAGTGCTTTTGTTTCAGTCCATGAGTCTGAGAGGTTCCAGCCCATGCGACGTTTTTCACCTATCCTCTGGCCCATCAACTAGACCCCCTCCAACTTCACAGCCCTTGAGCCTGAGAGGTTCCAGCTCTTTGGCTAGCATTCTCTTTTCCAGCCCAACTGCTTTCCCTGCACCAGCCTAGTTTCAACGGTGATTCTAGTGACTGAACTTTGCTGGCCAATGCGGATCATTGGAATTGCTTTCTAGTTCTTGTCCGGGTAGGCAGGTTTGCTTTTATGTTTGCGAGCTACTCCCAAACACCCGGGGGAGTGTCTGCGCAGCCCTGAGTTCCAGGGTGGGATTGCAAAGTGCCTGGGCGCTGGAGAGAGATAAACAGTCGGACCAAGAACTACAGCAGGAGAAGCTTAAAAGTGACCAAAAAAGAAAAGACTGACCCGAAAGATATCCAGGAGGGCGCGGTTGAGGGAGCAGTGTGTACAGTGCATCATGAACAGCGTGGCAATCATCTGCAGCCGCACCAACACCCCGTGGCTCACGATCGCGACGTTGCCACCCTTCTGCAACCATCATTAGTCACCAACCACCCTCCCACCCCCCTAGAGAGACACTGAACCTCAAGACCCTTGTAGATGAACTTGAGGATGCACCGGTGGAGGGGGTAGAGCTCAAAGGGGGCATCGCCCGGCACCCGCTCCATGCAGTACTACACACAACCCACCACTTCTCACATGGGAGAGAGAGAGAGAAGACAGAAAGCAAACATAGCCCTTGTTGCAGTCGAGGTTGTTCCGAGTGCTGAGGGAGCGGCCCAAGTCCTCAATCACCACCACGTAGTGCATCAGCCACAGAGCGTTGCCCAGGTTGCTGCGCAGCAGCAGCTTGCTGGGAGCCAGCACCAAGCGGCCTCCCTTCAGCGCCCCACCGCCCATCTCCTCCAGCACTCGGTGCACATCCAGAATCTTCATCGTCCCCTACACGCCTTGCTACACTGATACTGCTCTCTGTAAGCCCTTAAGCTCATGCTTTAAACACGGGGCAGGAAAAGGGCAGAATAGCGCAGAGAGAATAGGCAGGGAAGAGAGAAAAGGGAAGGGGATAGGAGAGGAGAAGCGCGGACAGAGGGTGAAGGAAGAATGAGCCCTGTATGAGCCTGTGGGCGGGGGTGAGGAGCAAGACTAGGCCTGGCCTTTCTGCCCAGATGCAGACGCTCAGTGCCAATGCGCAGAGATGCAGGGCCAACCCACCAGCCAGTCTCTCTTCCTCCCCTCCACCCCTAGGCTCACTCCTACGCAGAAAGATTTGACTTGCAAAAACAGCCAGGCCAGGCCACAAAGGCACCAGACAGCAGGGCATCTCGTGCGTACATGTGCTCCACTCACATTCGAGCCGATTGCGCCGCTAGGCTGTGCTGTTGTTGCCAGGCTGTAGTGCTTTCTTCCACTTTCCCACAAACCAGACAGCCCAACAGGAAACCAGACCAAAAGAACAAAGGCCACAAAGAAGGGAATAGGGAGCAGCGAAGAGGTCAGGTGAGCGGAACTTGGGTACGCAAGCTGGATAACAATAGGCAAGCTAGACACCAGGCGCACCCAAAGCCAGCCCAACCTGTTGGAGAAAGAGGCGAGGTGGGAACAGAACTCACACTGTCAGCCAGGCGTCAAGCAAGGGCTGACAGTGTATGGACTATTCTCACCCTCTCCCATGAAGCGAAGCAATGCTGAAGCGAAGAGAGGCTAAGCGTAGAATAGAAGGGGGGCTGAGTGCCATGGAGCCATGGCATGCCACTCAGAACGGGGGATGCCAGGGCGCCAATCGGGCCTGGCCCCCCCAGAGGCCGATTGAGGGAAGAAGAATAGTGCATGAGGAGAGAACAATGCGTGAAGGGGAGAGCAGTCAAGATGAAGAGCAGAACAGGAGCAGCACACAATGATGTCAGCATCGTCAAAGGCAGGCGGACATGAGAGTGCGCTACAGCTGCTCAGACCCAATGAAGCATTCAGTCCAGGAAGAGGCAGGAAGAAAAGGCACCAGAAGTAGTCGGGAGGCTGAGAAGAGGACACTACTTACCAGCCGCGACCACAGTAACCAGAGAGGGTGGGGAGGGGGTGAGTGAAAGGAGGGCAAAGGGAATTGCCGCCGCAAAAAGGGGACTCAAGGACACCCAGCAAAATAGACCCCTCCACCCCTTCGCAGGATCTAGCCACCCAACAATAGGCCAGGTACTTACCAATCAACTAACCAGATTGCAGCAAAGAGAGGTCTGGGGCGGAGTCTATCACGGGGGGGATAAGAGGGCAGCAGAGGCCTTCTTTCTCTCCCCGGTGATAAAACCCACCCAGAGGCAGAGGCAGCCCCAAAGGCGGCGAACAAAGGGAACTCGGAGGGGGAGTCTAGCAATGAGGGAGTGGAGGGCAAACTTAGCCCGTCTCTCTCTCCTCAGTGCTAAACCCCCCCCCCCCCTGAGACAGCCGCAGAGGCATCCACGGCCCTCAAGTCCAGTCCCAGCATGCATCAGAAGCAACAGCAGAGGGCAGAAAACCGAAGTGATGGGCGGTGGGGCGTGTAGAAAAAAGGGGGAGGGGGGCTTGGCATTGGGGGGTGGGAGAAAAACACACACAAATCTCCCATCAGCTGCTGCCAATCCCCCCCCCCCTGCCCTTGGCAACCAGGAAGCGCTGTGCACCAGGGCTACACTTACCTGGTAGTGACAGAAAGGAAAAGCTTAAAAAGCAGAGAAGAAGAATAGGGGCAAGAGAGAAAAGGAGGGAAGTAGAGCAGCGCACTGCTTCAGAACACCAGGACTAGTCTGGAAACATGTGCCGCTGATCTACCCCCCCCCCCTCCCTGTGGCGGCGGCAAACAAAAAGGGAGGGGGAACAGGATGGCGCCCTTTCATCAGGACACCAAGGCAAGCCTGCAATGAGAGGGGGGCCGACCTGCCCACCTACTCCCCATGCCCCATGATGGGGCGATAGGAAAACAGCCGGCCAAGCGGGCAAAGAAGTGGGGGAGGGAAAAAAGAAGGGCCGGCGAGTGGAGCCAGCCAACCAGAGCGGCATGAAGGGGCCAATGGAAAGGGTGAGAGAGAAGATAGGATAGCCAGGCCAGCCAACAGGCTTTGGCCATCAGATCCTGCCACTTGATACATCCAGGCCTGCAGTCAGACAGATGTCCATTTTTTTCTTCTCACCATCCTGCCTGCTATGTGTGTGCTCAGAGCATTTCATACTCCACCCCATTGCTTAGGCTAGGCCACTGATTACAGCCTGTCTACTGCACCCGAAAACCCCCAACCCTGTTGGTAGCATTCCACTAACTTCCTGCCCCAGCCACCCTAGACAGAGTGAGTGGAATGTAAGCCAGGTAGGAGGCCGAGACAGATCGGAAAAGGCGGCAAAGAAAGCAAAAAGGAGGCACCACTTAAGTCACTGGGCAGCAAAAAACTACATCAAAAAGGGAGAGCACTGTAGGAGAGGCCCGCAGGCGAAAGCAAAAAAGGGGGGCATAGTTGAAGCGGGGGCGAGAGGCAGGAGGGGAGGGGGACTCTAGAGGGCGGAGTTGAAGACGATGATGCACTCATCGTCCTCCTCCTCTGGGCGGGGGTAGGAGAGAGAGAGAATGGGTGGGGGGAGGCTCCGGGGGCAACATGGTTGAGAAAGAGGCCGTAATCATGGCGGAAGGCCTCGTCCTCCTCGGTGGTGTGCCAGAGACGCTCCTCCTCCTCATCCATCTGCCCACCGTCCACGGACTCTTTGATGGAGCGGTCCCAGTCCATCTCCTCATTCAGCACCGCCTCTTCTTCCTCCTCCTTGTCTTCGTCTGCACTCAGACCGAATGGAGGGGGATAAATAGAAAGAGTGGGAAAAAGGAGGCCAACCAGAGTCGCTGATGATGACGAAGGGCAGGGGGGACGTCGTCGGCGTCGGCTCCTCGGGGACAGGCTGGGCGTTGGTGGGCTGGGCGATGGCAGCAGGGACACCAGTGGCGGGCTCTCCTCCTCCAGCCCCCGGGCCCCGCCCACCCTCCCCTCCCTACCAACCAACCCCAATCAACCCAAAGGCAAGAGGAAGAGAGACAGGGGGACCTCAGCGGCGAGCTGCTGCTGGGCGTTGGTGGGCTGGACGATGGCAGTGGGGACACCGGCAGCGGTCCCTCCTCCTCCAGCCCCCGGGCCCCGCCCACCCTCTCCTCCCTACCAACCAACCCCAATCAACCCAAAGGCAAGAGGAAGAGAGACAGGGGAACCTCAGCGGCAAGCTGCTGCTAGGCATTGTGCAGACCGTAGAGGCGAAGGAGCAGTGTCTCGCCCTCGTCCGCCAGCTCCCAAATGGCACGCAGATGGAGCCGAAGCTCGTGGGCGACCTCCCCAACTCCGTCCATCTTCCTCTCGCTCCTCTTCACTCTCCTCAACAAAGCCTACAAGGCACCAATGAAAAGGTCAGCCCACTCTCAGCCGGCCTCAATTTGTAATCACTGAAGGGCGGCCACCATGCAGGAGGCGCACTCTCAGAAACAATAGGCGCTCCCTGCCACCCCGAAATAATGCACAACAATTGCAATCCCCTCCCGTGGAAGGCCGGAGAGGGGGGCCAAAGAGTGAGGAGGCAGGAGTAAGAGGGAGAGCAGAGCAGCCTACAGTGTCCGCTATTGACTCCGCCTGTCCCATCAAAAAAGCCGCTCCGCACCTGCCTTTGTGCCACTAAGTCCAATTAAGCATGAGGCTAAAAGCCGATAAACACTAAAATATCAGCCAAAAGATAGGAGGGATGATTACCAGAGAAGGGCGGGAGATAGGAGGAGACGCATGCCGCAACTGTTCAGCCCCGCCCTCATCCCACACCTGTTACCATCAGCTGTCATTTAGCCAAAGGCTAAATCAGGGTAACCAAGGCCAGAAAGGCATGCAAAGGCAAGCTAAGCTTGAAAGGGAGGGAAACAGGGTCCCATTCCACCGTCACCAGGCCTAGTAGGGCCAGCAGAGAGGCTATCCAGGTAGGCTGCATTTAGAGGCCGAAGTGAGGCAGAAACAGAGAAGGCCTCAGGAATCCCACCTCTTCTCCCGCTATCAAGGCTAGAAAAGAGAGCCACACAATCGCCACAGCCAACCGGTCCCCTCAAGGACACCCATGTCCAGAATAGGGGGCAGCAGGCTTGCAAGGGGAGCCGCCGTAGGCACAGAAACCTCCACCCTTACCCTTCCCACACAGCAGCGAGAGATGATGGCAAGAAATCAGGGACACACACACATAAAAAAGCCCCTTTCCCCCACACCCTCAAAAACCCCCACCCCTCCACACTCACAACACAATGGCAGAGCCGGAAAAAGAAGAGGGAGGGGGGCTCACCTGATGACGCAGCGAGGCAGGCTGTTGACACCTGAAAGCACAAAAACACTACCGCTAGAGAGAAGAGAGTGCCTCTCTTAACCCAAGGCGGCAGAGAGCGGCCGCAAAAGGAGTGCCTACTGCCAACCACGGGTAAAGAGGGGGCTCAGAGGGAGTGTAGATACGGTGACAGACAGGAGGACATTAGTTGACAGTCTCACCCCACCCTCATACCCTGCGCCATGTTTAGGGGTCACGGCGCTCTAAACATGGGGAAGAGGTAGAAGGGGAGGGAAGAAAGGGAGTAGAAGTCTCGGACGATGGAGCCCCGGACTTCCCGCCTCACCAGTTGACCAGAGAGGGGAGGAAATAGTAGGAGTGAAGTGAGAGTGCGCGAGCTACCCAAGCATAAGAAGGAGAGAGCATGGGACGGGCAAACCAGGAGAAAATAGGGGGAAGTGCGAAAGGGAAACGGCAGATTTGCCCATCGCCCATAGCATCCCACCACCATTTTCCCCACCTCCCAGCCCCCTCGCAATGGCGGAGGGGAGTGAGAAAGGACGCACATTGCCTCCATCTGTATTCAAACAGGCCTCACTATTTTTTCCAGATGATGCTCTTCCAGTGTGTGCGTCAAAGATGATTGTGCATGATGATCAAAACAACAATTATATTTTCCAACAAAAAACTGCGACAAATCTTTAAAGACAAGGACCACCGTTCGGGCAGGAAGGCCCCCGAAGGGAGCCTAACACGAAATCCAATACTAATCAAAAATTAAAAACCACAAAATACGCATGGCCATGCAATTCTAGGCAACAGGCAAGAACACCACCAGGAATAGTGCAATAGAAAAGTCACCAAGTTATGCACAGAAATAAAATTGGAAAATTTTAAGGAAAGTCGGCGTCAAAAGAAAAGCAGCTTAAGGACCAAAAAAGAAAGCGTTGGGGAAGGAAGGGAGGCTGGGAGGATGGCCGACGGGAGCCGCCTGCCCCTGGAGAGGCAGACCAACACCGGCAAGGGCAGCACCCAGCACAGCAGCGGCACTGACTGTGGAAGGGGCAAAGATCCCACTCGGCCCCTGCCCCTGCCCCTGCCCCAGCCCACTGCCCGCAAAGCTTGCCCCGCCTATACCTCCAACCAAAGTACCGCTCAGACGCAACCAGAGGCACAAGAAAGGGAGAACTTGGAGTGAAGAGAGGAGTGAGGGGGATGCTGGGGCCAGTGAAGACAGCGCCGCCGAAGGAAGCAGGGAGAGCCTGCCCGACAGGGTTCACCAAAGCCGCACTAAAGCCGGCTCCCCCCTCCCGCCCCCGCCCCCACCAATCACTCGCAGCCACACTCCCAGCACCAATATCCCCTTCCAGCACAGCTGCAATCCACTCCGTCCAAGAGAAAGAAGCCGATGATGGGAGAGGACTACCTAGGCCGGACTGGAACAGGGACTCAGCTTGCAGAGAACCTCCAGCAGCAGGCCACACAGCCCCCGCTCCCATGCTGACAGGCACTGGCACAGCACCTCCCATCGTGGAGGACACCGGAGAGAGGCGCGGAAGAGAGCTGTAGGGAGGAGGAGGCCGGAGCACACTGGGACCTGCCTGCTCTGCCTTGCCTATGGCCACACCAACAGGCGGTAGGGCCCCTCAACAGAGCCAACTCACTCCAACAAAGGAAAAGAAGAGAGAAAGTACGGGGGCGTTTAGGCGTCGACGGCAGGGGGATGACGACAGGAGGCACCATGGAGGAAGAACCACTGGGCTGCGGCATCTGGGCCACGGGTGGGGAGCCCGCCTCTTGGCCATACCTCCTCTCCCAGAAGAACGCCAGCACTCGATCAGCAGGCGCCTCTCGCTCCTGTCCTAAAAGGACACACAATTGGACAGCTAAAAAAATCAGCTCTGTCAGCCATCACCTGGGCGGGATCGAGGACGAGCACGGCAGGCGGCCAACTTGTGGCTCTCTGCCACCCTGAGGGTGAGGGCGTCCTCCAGCCGATGCTCCTCCTCCACCTGGCCCGGCGGGAAGTTGGCCATGTCCACAACCACGTTGGGGTCAAACCGCATCGACTCCCGCCTCACCCGCATGGAGGTAGCGTTGTGACCAGAGGGCCACCCCTTGGAGGTACAGGTCCACCAGCTCTTCATCTCCACCACCTCCACACCCCAGTGCCCCGTCTCCGGATCTGGCCCACTGGGCAGCCAGATGGGCCACTCCAGGGACACCCACTGCCGAACGTCACAGTAGCGCAAAATCCAGCAACAGAGCCCAGAAGCTGTAAAAAGGAGGGGCCTAAAAGAAAAAGCAGGGAGAGGGAGGCAAAGAGCAACGAGGAATGGAGGGGCGCACATTCAGAGGCCGCAGACAAGGCCAGTGGTAGTTCACATCCTCTTCCGTGGCACCACCGCCTTCTGCCCCAAATAGCTGCCACCACCCTCAACCATACACTCTAATCACACACACTCCAACCCCAACCCAAAGGAATCTACGCAGCTCTTTCAGGTCCATCTGAGGCCATCTGGAGCAGCAGGCTTGCTGACAGGGACTAGGCTGAGAGGCCAATAGCAGACGGCGATCCCCACCGCCACCCGAGTAGCCCACTCCACCTCGGACTCCCCAACGAAAGGCCCAAACAAAGCCTCCGAGGTGGGAGGCTCAAACCAACCAAGTAGACAAGCAGAGGAACAAGGGGGAGCCAACAGTGGGTGCGGCGTAGAACAGGAAGGCAGCGGGGAACCGGCGGCGGCACTCCAACGGCCGACACACCTCGTCTATCCAGTTGCACACTTCCGTCGTCGTCAACAACCCCTCAATCACATCCTTCACACCCCCCAGAGCCAGATTAGAGAAGAAAGAAACAGCATTGTAGGTGGTGACAGCCGGAGGACGGAAGGCGGGCACAACGCGGATGCCATAGTCCGAGCTGTTGAGGGGGCACAGAGCACTCAGATAGGCCTCCGCCATCAGCCACCCCACAGCCCACGCTGGCTGACAAGGTAACCACTCAGGCTCTCCCATAGAGAGAAAAGGGGGAAGAGAGCTAAATAATAACCGTGATGCAGGTAATTTGACGACGATGGTGCAGAGGGGGAGCCACAGCGATGGAACAGTGCGGGAACAACCTCTTCCAGTGAAAGAGGGCCCCCCACTACAAGGTAGTTGAAGCTAACAAAAAGGGAGGGGGTGCATAAAATAGAACCAGCATGCAAAGCTCAGGCAGCAGATGGCTGGGGCCGGGGCAGTTCAGCTGGAAATTGGTGCTCCCACCAACGATCACCCCCAGGTGTAGAGGAAGAATGAAGCCGTCAGAACCAAATCCCTGAGAATAGAGGGCATGAAGCAAAAAGAGGAGTGATGAAAAGGATTAGCAACCAGAATCCGAGCCCAATGCACCATCACCCAGATCAGGTCGCCGAAGGTGTTTCTGCCCCAGATCACCAGGACCATGCCGTAGCCCAGGCGCATCTCCATCGACTGGATGGAGACCTCGGACAGCAGCTGCCCTCCCCCCACCAACACCACTGCCCTCCTATCTTGCCCCTCCCCCCACTACACATGCACGAAAACACTCCCTCAGGGACCCCGTCATGTTCCTGCTCTGCTATGTGAGTCCAGCCAGGTTGGAAGAGATAGCTTGGAGATAGGCCAAGGGGATCAGGCACAGCCATGCCTGCAGATGGGCAGGCAAAGGGGCAATGAGGAGAGTTGGAGAGAAGGGGGATGGGAAGAGGGGGATGAGAGAGGGGAAGATGAGAGAGGCGGAGCCTCTGCGATTGGGAGTAGGTAACAGGTCAAAAACATTAGGCCAGACCAATGGCCAGCAACTGAAGGTGTGATGTGTAGTGCATCCCATTAAGCCACAGCTAAGAGTCAGTCAGACCAGGTCATGATAGGCGGCAAGGAGGCGTGAGAGAAGAAATGCATGGGCACTCTCTTGCGTATCACCCTCCCAGCCCCACTTGGCCCAACAACCCAAATCAAGAATGCCGTGGAGCAGGAAGGCGGCGGCCTTCTCTGCAGCCTCATCAATGGACGCCCCACTCCCATCACTGCCCAACTGCTTTTGGCTGGTTACCAAATGGAGCTGCACACGGATAGGCTCAGAGGTGGCTTCCAACTGAAATGAGGGCCAATGCGGAATTATAAGTAAAACTGAAATGAGAATACCAGCTCCAGGGTGAAGGGACGGCCGAAGTTCCTCTTGGCCTCCTGGTTCAGGAAGGCAAAATGGGATCTATGGGATCCATTGAGTTCGAAAAATGACCAATTTTTGGAAGATTCTTGGTCCAAATTGAAGGCATGGGATGTGTTCTGGCCAAAAAAAAAACTCCTCGATTTTTGAGTCAATTTTCAACTATGGGATGTGCCAATCATTGATTTATGAGTAGCGTTTTTCCCAAATCTGCCAAGAAATTAATTATCTCTTGGAATATTGCGTAGCAATAAATGAGAGACTGCCGACTTTTTTAGGCAAAAAGTGTTGGTTGTCTGAAAATTAGATGAATGATTTCTTCTTTTTTATGTTTCCATAATTCGAAGTTTATAATTCACTATTTTCCAACTGTCTTATTTCGCTTGATTCTTGTTTCTGCTTTTTTGTGCATTAGTGTGGAAATGAAAAAAGGTTTCAAATATTCCAACACCATAAGCAGTGCAGAGAGGAAAAGCGAGACAGCTCAGACACCCGTGGCTTGGCAGTAAACAGACTGGGCATAGGCGGAAGCGTAAAAGGTGATCAGTCATTTTTTGGTTATGGCCAGCAGTTCAGGTGGAGTGGGTGAGAAGTGAAAAATAAGCTCTCCATGTCAAAACGCAGACTGGCTTTTGCAAAAGGCAAGAGAAGCTCTAGAGGGCTAAGGTGAACAGCACCTATCAGAGGCCTGAGCAGAGGTAGGGAGGGGAGGGAGCGAAGGGCTCAACAAATGCGCAGTTTGAGGCTGGCTACGGACACATACAGGGCCGCCTTGCAAACTGGGGAAGGAGACAGAGAAAGAGGAGAAGTGTGGGGGTAAAAAAGACGAAGGAAGGAGAGGAGACGTCAGTGGAATTGGTTGCCGAAGATGTTGTGGGCGCGCTCATAGATTGGCTCGTCACACATCCTTGCCTCCTGACAACTCTCTCCCTCATTCCCTTCCTCCAACCAAAGTCGGAAAGAGAAAGGGACCTTGAGGCCAGCCGTAGAGGTCGATTTCGAGCGCCTGTACGGCGGCCTCAACTTCCCTCTGCTCTTCTGTGGGAAGAGGAGAGGGAACCTGAGAGTGAGACGGCTCCGCCTCCTCGATGATGCCGGGGGGGAGCCCGTTGGACTGGGACGGAGACTCCTTGCCGCTGGCCGCCGGGCTCGGAGGGCGCTCTGGCTCCCCCTCCTCCAGACTGGCAGAGCGGCGGTGGGCGGAGGGGCAGCTCCGTCGCGGGCTACGGCTCCGACTCCCGCCAGAGCTTGCCTCTGAGTCGCTTCCTGAGCTGGAGTCCGAGCGACGATCTCGGTGGGAGCGATGATGGGAGCGACGGTGGGAGCGATGATGGGAGCGATGGCCTCCCTCTGACTGGCATCCGTGCCCCGAGCGACTGTGCTTGGAGGTTTGGTGCTGACGATGGCTCCGCCGTCGGTTCCCGGAGCGGCCCCGGTGGCAGGGGGAGCTCCGACGGAGGCTTGACTCCCATCGGCGGCCTCCAGAGTGGCTCCGTCGTCGGACGGCCTTCTCTGTCTTCATGACGATGACGTTCCCCGTCTCGTCCGAGTCCTCCGAGGCCATGGGGGAGGCGGCGGTGGCGGAGCTTTCATCGCTGGAGCCGGACTCAGTGTGTCCTCCGTGGCCCTCCGTCTGGCGTTGGCGGCGGCAACGGCGCTCCAGCCGAAGCAGGCCTAGAGTCCGCTCCAGTTCTTCCTGGCTGAGGTCGGAGAACAAGGTCTCCAGCCGCTGGCTCAGGTGCTTGGCCCGCTTGGCCCGGCAGTAGGCGCGGACTACGCGGCCCGCGCTGCGGAGAGCGGAGTCCCACTCGCAGTGGCCCACTCTGGCTCCCGGGTGTCGGCTGGCATACCAGAGTCCCGGCTCTCCGCCCTTCAGCACTCCACAGACGCAGAGTCCCTGGGGCTCCTCGCCTGGGAGATGGTCGTCGTCGGCGGCGCCCTTCTGGATGAAGTCGGTGAGTTGGATGTCGTCGTTCATGCTGGCCAGGCCAACAGCTTCAAAAAGCTCCTTCCAGGCCCTCGTCCGCTGCGGATCGTCATTCTGAAACCCAGGGAAGAGTCTAGGACTTCAGAGGCGGCCAGGCCAACAGAAGAGGACATCAGAGGGTGAATAGAGCTAAATTTCTGTCTATCTTTCATCCATTTCCTTGCCTTTTTTGTGCAAGCGAAAATTATGATGTGAAAGATATATTGCTCAAATCCACAAAATTCGTGTCCCACGTGAAAGAACGTGGCCGAATTAGTCCAGAGCTAAAGTTTGAAGGCAAACGAAGCTCTATAGGCTGAGAAACAAATGGTCGAATGAAGACTACTTTTTATCATTCTGACGGCAGTAGTAAAAAATATAGTCAAAATTTTTTGTTTTCAAATGACTGTCAATTGTGGGTCATTTTGAAAAGGAGGCTCTGAATTGCCGAAATTCCAAAACCGCAGCTCAAACGGAGCTGAATTGGTTCAGATCGATGTCTAAGAAGGACAAAGTCCTACCGCAATTTACCGCAATTTACCCAATGAGTTCCAAACGAACCTTGATTTCTCACTCAATTCAGCTTCTCCAAGGCTGTCAATTGGTGGCCTAGTGCAGAATTTTTTGCCGAATCTGGTGGAGTGCTCAGATTGGCACCTAGAGCTCAAGGGAAGTGAGGAGAATTAACTGAAAACTGCATTCAGTATTTTTCTCTAACAAAATCCCTCTTTCGCACTCCAAGGTGGACTGCACTGAGAATTCAACTTAATGAAATATTCTATGCCATAATTTTGGGACAGAATTTCATGCCGAATCTCATGGAAGGCTTAGTTTGCCAAATTAAGGAAATCAAAATTTCGATAATTCTGGCCTGAATTTGACTGGTTTGAGAGGTTAAAAGGTAACCGGGAACCAGCCGAAGAAGGGCGCCTGGGCAATGCGCCTCTTCTTGGCCAGAGGGGCGGAGCTTGAGGCCGGGGCGGCGACCTGGCCGCTCTGCTGGCCCAGCAGCTCTCCCGTTCCCTGCAAACTAATTCCCTTCCTCTTTCCTCTCTCCAAAGGGGAGTAATTGGGAGGAAGAGAAGGGGTGAGTTGCCAGGCATAAATCGGATCATAGGCCTCTAGGGAGGAGGTAAGAGGTACCTGCGATTTCTGAGGAGGCATGGCAGTCCCACTGGTGGCAGTGGCGGGGCGCTTGGAAGCGGGGGCCTGGGCCTTGGAGCTCTGAGGCTGTGTGGGTGCGGCCTTGGAGTCGGATGAGGAGGGCTTGTCCGCTTGCTTGGGGTGCGGCGTCGGCGGGTGCTTGAAGGGGCATTTGTAGTGGGAGGAAGGTGCGTGGGTTGGAGCGGTGACGATGGACTGACGTCCCGAGTGTCCCTGTCTCCCCCCTCGCCTGCCTCCACGTCCCCCTCGCCCACCGTAGCCGCCTCCTCGACCACTGGAGCCCTGCGGGGGCTGGCGATTGGCCTGGCTGAGATGCGTGGGGCGCTTGGCCTGAGCTTGGGATGGCGGCGGCGGAGGAGGGGGGGCAGTGGCAGTGCTGGGGCCTCCTCGAGAGAGTCACCGGCTCCCCCCGCCGCTTCCTGCCCCAACTGGTTCCAAGCCTTTCAAACCCCCTCTCTCTCTCTCAAGTACTGGCCTGGAGAGAGGGAAGGAGGGAGTTGAATGAAAGGAAAAGAAGGGATAGACCGACCTTCTTCTCCGCTGCCTCCTGACGTCTCATGGCTGCGTTGGTGGCGCCGATGAGTCGCTTGCAAGCCACTTCATCCGTCTTCGACTGTTCGTTCATCTCCCGGTAGATGTAGTCCCATTCCTTGGCTGAGAACTTGAATCTGGCCATACCGCTCCTGTAGCTGCAAAAGCGCAGGAGCTAGATGTGGAGGAAATGAGGGAGGGGCAGAGTGAAGTAAGGGGAGGAGCTGGCTGCGAAAAAAGTGCGTGGCTTTTTGCATGCAGTAATGGGTGCCATCTGCTACCCCGGTTTGTTGTCAATTCTTCTCTCTCAAGACCTTACTTTAAAGGGTTTATTTCACAAGGAGAGAAATAATTGACAAACAAAAAATCACGGCAGCTTAGAGCCACCAAACTAGGAGAACATCATGCAGGGCGGGGGTGCATGTGCAGGGAAGGGGGAAGTTAGTCATGCAACAAAAGTTGGGAGCTCTTCTAGAGGCAGGCGGCGGTGGCCTCTTCCTCGGCGAAGATGTCGATGTCCTCGCCTCCCCCGCCCCCAGCCTCCCGCTCCGCCTCCCGTGCATCCACCCCGAAGCCTCTCACCACCTGCACCATGCGACCGATGCTGGTGCGAAAGGCTGGTGCCCAGATAGGGTCTGCTGGGAGAGGAGGAGCAGAAGAGCTTCTTCTGGCTGGGGGGCAGGGAGTGCGGGAAAAACGGGGCTGGAAAACGGGAGAGTTCCTCGCAATCCCCCCTCCTCCCCCTCGGTGGCCGCGGTCCTCCTCCTGATCTGACAGTCCCAGAATGATCTGGAACTGTAGATTGGAGTTGATGACGGAGCCGAAGTTCACGGGGAAGGAGGAGGAGGTATTGCCCCTACCAGAGAGTTTGGGGACGGCCTTGTCGGAGGGAGGGGCGGGGTTGGTGAGGAAGGGGAAGTGCGGGAAATTCACGTTGAACCGCACTTGCTGACCCTGGGGCAGCTTTTTCCCCCCCTCTTTCCCCTCTCCCTCTCCGTCGCCTTTTTCCCCTCCTTTCTCTCCTCCACCTCCCCCTTCTCTTCTTCCTCCTCTATCGAGTCGGCTCTCTCACCCCATCCGCCTCCCCAGTTTCCTCTTGCCACCTCGTCCGCCCAGTCCTGCCCGTTGGATCTCCCACGCACGCTCTCCCCCCATGCCCCTCTCCCAGGCGCGAAATTGGGCACCTGGGGAAGTTGAAAGGCAGTGGAGTCGAGGCTGAGCTCCTGGAGGGAGGTCTTGTGGTGGTGGAAGGGGCCGACTGAGGGGTAGCGAGGCCAGGGCCAGGCCAGCTCGTGCGGCGGCTCCAAGCCCACTTCCACCTTCACCCCCGCCTTCTTCACTGGCTTCCCTCGCCCCAGACCCCGCAGGGGACCCAATTGGAATCGCGTCTTCTCAGGCACAGAGGGCACCTTGAAGCTGGGCTGCGGATTCGAGGAGGGAGTGGGTGGAGGCTGTGAGAGATTGGGGGGCGGCTGGGTGAGGGGAAGTGGGAGGAGCGGAGGGCGGCCCGGGCCTGCCACGTCCACCCCGGGTCCCCCCAGGCTGCAAAGGCGGAAGCCTTGTAGGGGATCCCCGAGGTAGGTGAGGCCCGGGGGAATGTGTGGCACTGTCTGGACGGTGATGGCCGGCCCTCCTCCCACACCCCAGCCCACCATCGGAAGGAGGCCGATGGGGGCTGCTAGGTTGGGGGGCAGGGAGGGGGGCATGGGGGCCCCACGGGGGTTCGCATGGGCGGAGGCATCGGCGGTGGCATGGGGTGCCAGACCTGATGCGCCTCCCCCAGTCCCGCATAGCCATGGCGCTCAGGAGGCGGGACTATGCGTACCGGCAGCATCCGGTGCGGGGGGCAGGGACGCAGTTCATGGAACTCGAAGGCGCCGGGGTTGTTGGCGACGCAGTCGGTGACTTCCTCCTCTCCACCCTGGCTCTCTTCTTCAATCCCCAAATTCCTCCTTCGGATATGAGGGGGAATGTAGAGAGGGCTGGGACCTGGAGGACTCCCTGGGTAGGGAGGAGGGGGATCTTGGCCGTCGTAGGGGGCGTAGTTCTGGGCCCCGTCGGGGGGGGCATAGAGGGTACCCATCTCGGAGAAGGCCTCGCCGGCAAGGAGGTTTGCTGGCTGAGGAAGGAGGCGGGAGATGATGTTGCTGGGCGACAGGTACTCGTGGGCGTGGAGGTATTCAAAATCTGCCTCATAGCAAGACCAGATATTCGTGGGCGATTGGCCCGCCTCCACCCCACCTCCACTCCCCATCCCATTCTCACCTCCACCCTCCTCACCTGGAACCTCTGGGGAGGGTTGGTGAAGGGGGGCTGGGAAGGCAAAAGGGACTTCCATCCCCGGCAGCGGGGTGGGGGGAGTAAGGTGTGCGAGAGGGATGTTGGCAATGGATTCAAGGTCGGCGAGAAGCTGAGCCTCCTCGCCACCTCCATCCTCCATGCCCTCCATCAGCTGCCCTTCCTCCCCCTCCTCACTCCAGCCCTCAGAGAGCGGTGAGGGGGGAGTGAAGAGACGGCCGGGGGGAATGTTCTCCCGCTCGCCTCATGGGGAGGCTCTGATTCGTTCACGGAGACTCTGCTCTACGTGAATGGTTCTGTCCATGTACTCAAAGACTTGGTTGAACAGCTCTCCGTCCACACCCTCCCCCGCCCAGGCCAAACAGCCAGCGGATGGCCGTTGATCTGTTGGAGGGGGGTCTTGAAGGGGTGAGGACTGGGTGGCCCTTGGGAGGGTGCCTGGGAGGGCTCTGCCAGATCCTCCAGCTGGAGCTGGAGGCTGGCTGGACTGGTGGGTGCGGACCCCACCACGTCCACCTTGATCTCTTCCTCGCGCCCCTCCATCGCCTGGGCGTAGGAGGGCCGAGGAATGAGATCCTGGTTCAGTTCCATCTAGGGGATGGACTGAAAGAAGAAGAAGCTTGAAACTTGATGATGCAGAGACTTGTTTTGCTCTCTCTGCAAATTTCATGTTATCTGCCATGACAAAGCGATTTTTGATATCGCAACGCGTCTAGAAAAAAATTACAAAAACTCTTTTCTGATGGGCAAAAAAAACTTGAATTTCGAAAGATTTAGCCTTGGGAAAAAGAAACTTATTCTTCTCCAAAATTGGCCAAAGATTTCTAGGAAATTCCAATTATGCGTTTGAAATTATATTAATTTCAAATCTGCAAAGTTGTTGCTGGCCAGTTTGGCTGGTGTGCATGGCCTTTTTTGAGGCTTATATTTTTTGCCTTCAGGGGCTTTTTGAGATGTTTTAAAGGGATGCTCTTTATGAGCCATCAAACATACTCAAGCCACAATTGAAGCAGTGGAAAGGAGCGGTAGAATATGAGGGGTGGGGAAAGAGAAAGAGGGAAGCACAATTTCAGCAGCGTGGAGGCACCAGTGTTGCGAGTTAGCATTCCATTCCTCCTTTTCCGCCCCTCGGAAATCCCAGGCTATCGGCGTATAGGTGTGTCGATGCCTATTCCTCAATCCGCCCTTCCAATCCCTCACCCTCTTCAGGCAGAGTAGGAGTGAGGAGAAAGGAAGGGGGAAGTGAGGGTTTGAGGTGTAGGAGAAGGCGGGCGCTGTCGGATGATCAGGCCTTGGCAGCGCCTTGAGGCTCCTAGCTGGGGAAGAGGTGTGGGTTCATGGCCATGAATACCATGCACACTCTCAGCCCCGGCGGCTCAAAGGAAGACTCTCTGCTCCATGAAGCGGTGCGCAAGGGCGCTGAGCCTAGTCAGAAAGGATTGGGATATTCCATTTATCTTCATATGATAGCCAAGCACATCTAAGGAGATGTGGGCTGCCCAGAGGAGGCTGGGAGTGAGTTCAGAGGGAACTGATCTCCAAGCCTCTGGCCGCCCCTTAAATACCCCACCAAAGGCGAGCAGATGGTCAGCTACAGAATCCCTCCTCCGCCTGAGACCCCCGCCTACCCAGGCGGCGCTCTTACGAAGGAAGGGAAGGCTGCCCACAGCACAAGATGTCCATCATTCTTCACCGTCTGGTACTGCAACACATTTCACTTAGTACTAATCTCATAGCTAACCCACACAAAGCCACCTACATAGCCTAAACTCAGCGGCAAAAAATCCACACACCTGGCACCACCAGGCCACGTTGAAGATGGGCGCCTTCCATTTCTTGCCACCCTTCTTGTCCACTGTGTTGTAGCTGATGTACGTCTTGCAAAAATAGGTGAAGAAACTATTCCAGGCATTGCCTTGATAGTCCCTACAACCACCACCTTACTAAAACTGAGTGGCAAAAGACCAAACAAACAGATGCTTCATAAGCAGCTTGATGACTCCAGGGATCTTCTTGGCCGGGAGGAAAGCGCAAAGGATGACACACCAGGCTCGTTTCCACATATCACAGGGCATCCACAGCTCCTTGTAGAGCCTGTGCTCGCGCAAATGAATCAACACGGCCTCAAATCACACCATTCCAACCATTTCTTCTCAACATTTAGCAAAGCACTCGAAGGAAGTGAAAGTAGCAAAGGATGGTCTTGATGCCCTTGAACATGTCCCGCCAGGCCTTCACCTGCCCAATCTGCAAGCCATTTTGGCATTATGCTGTTTTGGCATTGTGGGTTGAGTGATTCAGGTGTGAGGAAGAGGGTGAAAAGTGGGATAAAAAAATACTGTGCTCTCAAAGACACCGATGACGCGGGGGGTGGCGCCCTTGATGGTGTTGGGCTTGCGGAGGATGAAGCAGTGCTCATTGCACTTGCCGCTGTGGCGGGACTCGCACATTCCAGACACCCAGGTGATGGTGTCCTCCCAGCCTGCCATGTTCACCACGAAACCATTGACTGCAGAGCATCAATGAGTCTGAGCTTTTGCTGAAAAGGATGAAAGAGAAAAGCTACTCTGGCCTTTGAAGCAGGCAATTCGATACTCGGTGTAGCTGACGCCATCAAGGAAGGCATTGATGGTGCGGTTGACCTCCACCTCCTTGGCTTTGTACTCTGCCGCGATCCACACCAGAGAGTCCTTGAGCTTCACAAGTTCTGGCTTCAAAGACCATCCTTTTGTTTCCTAGTCTCATAGGTTGGAAAGCAGAATAGAACCTTTAGATGATTGAAGTTTTTGTAGAGGAGGGGAGCACCGTAGGGCGGTGGCGGAAAGTCTTCCATTGTGAGCGTTTGAAGATGAGAAGCTGGCTGGCAAAGGACTGGCAAGAGACTGGCAAGAGCATCAGAAAGGTTCGGTGTGAGCAGTTCAAATGGTTTTTTTAATGTTTGCAGTATTTAAAAGTCGTTTTTGATTGAGCACCAAAACCATCCATCTGAGAGAAGAGTAAAGCACAAAAACAACTCTGACGCAACAAAAGTCACTTTGATAGTCACTGCACTGGATAAAAAGCCTTTGAAATTGAGCCAAAACAACTGGGATTGGCCATGGCAACTGGCAGGTCAAGACAATGGGCAAGGCAGACTCCTCAACTGGAATGCAAAAAGTGAGACTAGGCAAAAGGAGTGGATTATGCCTTTGTGCTGGGACAGGACAGGAGGAGCGTCAGGGCAGCTGAACATGAGATGGGACAGGGAAGGGACTAGGCAAAAAAGGCTTAGGCACATGATTGACCCCCACAGAAGAGGTGCTGGAGAGGAGTGGTGGGAGGTGGGAGGGGTTTGACTTCTTTGGGGGCCAGGGGGGAGGATGAGGAGGGGGTGGCGGTGGGGGCAGAGACTTGGAGCAAGGGCAGGAGGAGTGCATCTGGATGAAGCTGGCGAGATAGGAGAGTCCTTCCCCGTCGTCGACCTTGTCCCACTGCATCCCCTTTGTCTTCTTGGACTTCTTTGGGCTTGTGCTCTTGCGGGCTGTCTGGTGCTTGTGCTCTGCACAAGGTGCCTTGATGAAATTGGGGATACGGGGTGGGAAGGGTGGGAATGCATACTGTGGGGAGTGTGGCTGCCGTCCTCCTGAGGGTGAGGCTGATGATGCGTCTGGCAAAGGTGATCAATGGCGATGTTGATGTAGTCTTCCATGGCACCGATGCTGAAGAGGGTGTTGTGGACGCTGTGGTAGATGCTGGCCTCCAAGTCCTCCTCCAAGGTCAGGACTTCCAGGGCTTCGTTGGCCTCATGCGCATGCATCATGGCGTTGTGGAGTGTTGTGCTTTTGCATTACGCCATTTCGGCATTACGCCATTTCTGCATTATGCCATTTCAGCATGACGCCATTTCAGCATTACACTGATTCAGTGTGATACCATATACTCACTAGCATATGCATAGCCTGCATATCATTTTCTTGCCCACAGAGATGTACGAAACAGCTATGCCTCGTCTACTGAGCAGAGGCATAACTTTAGCATGGGGCTTGTGTGGACATCCTCCTTTCGGTACCCAGCCTCAACCATTCAGACTGACATTGATGTTATGCCCATGCTGGATGAAATTTGAAAGAACCTTCCACTTGGGTGGGGTGTAGGGGGCTGAGGGTGCCAGGGTGCTGGGTACAGGAGGAGAGGCAGGTTTGAGGTTGTGGAAGATGTTGTAGCCAAAGCTGGGTTTGTTGTTAGGCGTTGACTGAAACAGCACACATGGTCTGTAGTGCTCCGGGAGCCAGGTCAGGTCCGTCTGCAGCTCCACTCTCTGTGTGGATGGACTCACCTAACAAACATTAGTCACATTCATGGACTGGTCATGCTGAAGCCTTCAGCCTGAAGGCGCTCAAGAAAGAGACCTATGAGGACTGGGACTACTGAGTGGGACTGCTGAGTCCTCCCCCATGTTCTCTGCCTCCTCTGCTTCCTCTGCCTATTTCTTGCTACACTGTCTTTATCAGCTAAGGGTGGGAAATATCCATGTTGCTCCCAACAGACAAACTCCAATTTTCTGTTGGACAATGCTGTTGAGATGGAAAGTTCTTGCTACACTATCTGTATCAGCTAAGGGTGGGAAATATCCATGTTGCTCCCAACAGACAAACTCCAATTTTCTGTTGGACAATGCTGTTGAGATGGAAAGTTCTTGCTACACTATCTGTATCAGCTAAGGGTGGGAAATATCCATGTTGCTCACAACAGACAAACTCCAATTTTCTGTTGGACAATGCTGTTGAAATGGAAAGTTCTTGCTACACTATCTGTATCAGCTAAGGGTGGGAAATATCCATGTTGCTCCCAACAGTCAAAGTCAAATTTTCTGTTGGACTATGCTGTTGAGATGGAAAGTTCTTGCTACACAAAAAAGTGGGGAATGGGTTACAATATATACTTATCTTAGTTGTTAGTGGTCTGATTGGAAAAAGATACCCTTAATGTGTTAATGCATAATAAAAATAAAAATACATAAAAATACAAAAATATCTTATCTTTTCAGGTTAGACATATCTTTCCTGGTCAAGATTAAAACTTTCTCAATCTTTTCTGTTCAGCCCAAAGTACAATTGGGCACATACTGTTCCTGTTGCAATAACTCCTCAGGAATACTTCTTACACTGCTTTCAGGTCAACTCAATCTTACTTACTCTAGTATATCTCAGTTCAAATTTGCTTGGACCGAAAGCAGCATACTCAGCAGTGCTCCTCCTGCTGATACTTGCTTGACCTGGGACCTCTGGCCTTGATGTGGTGGATCTTGTTGGCTCATAGATAAAGGTGAAAGTCCTGGCTTTGTTTAATTAATGTTGACAACTCAGACATGAGCTGGGTAGGCACCAGTAGCCACATTTGTCACAGATCCACTATTCAATTCTGTCACAACTGAAGGACTGGCAAAAGTGGGACTTTTATATAGTGCTTGGGAGTCTGGCTAAAACTAAGCAGCTTAGAGGATAATTCTAGAAGCTTAGGGGAAAGGGCTCCAGCAAAGCATGAAGTCACTTTCAAGGCAAACATGCCTTGCCAGGGTAAACATAGGCAACCTAGGACAGTATATAAGGGTCCTCAGTGAGCCCAGAACCTTTTGAGGTTATGCTGGGGAGGAAAATGTGAGCATAACTGTCCTTAGGACCAATTGGTCTCAATGCTGGTCCTTAGTCCATAGTACCAATGCTGGTCCCCATTTCCCCTAAACTTCATAGGATTATCCTCTTAGCTGATTAGCTTTGGTCTGACTCCCCAGAACTATATAAAAAGCCACACATCTCCCAGTCCTTCAAATGTGGCAAAGTTGAAGTGTGGAACTGACTTTTGTGGATTTCTGGAGCCTGCCTAGCTCTGCTACTTGAAGGATGCTCCTAGCTGTTTGAATAAAGCCAGGACCTTCACATTTGCCTCTGGGCCAATAAGGTACACTATATAAAGGCCAGAATGCCCAGGTCAGGCAAGGAACAGCAGGAGAAGCACTGCTAAGAATGCTAATTTTGGTCCTTAGGAATTTGGGACTGAGAGATACTATAGGAAAATCTTGCGGATCTGAATAAATATAGTGTAAGGAGTATTCCTGGGGATTACTGTGGAAGGAGGCGTGGAAACAGGGCAATCATCTCTGGTAATTGCTGATAAAAGTGTCGCAGCATTTTTCAGGTAACTTGAAATGTCAAAAATTATGGAAAAGCCTAGAATAACAAGGAAATATCGGCTATCGCCAATAGATGCGCGGCCGTCTTGACACTTAACAGGGTTTGTTTCAGTTCGTTTTAACGAATGAATGTTTACTTCGGATGAACCAGGAATGAGTGCAGTGACAAAATAAAGCACTGTACAGAATTGTAGTAGGAAAAATGACAGCTAGAGATTCGTTTCAGTTTGGAGGAAATTTAGGTAAGGAATGCTTTCTTTGAACCACGAATCATATCCCCAGGAATTTTTTTCAAGGACGAAATGCATCGTTGAGCCATTGCATGTGGAGGTTGATCATGGTTGACCATTGCATGGTTTCAGTTTACCACAGCACCCAAAATTTAATTGGTTTAAAACAGATAGGAATTTTAGGTTTCGTTTTGGTTTCTGAGGCTTTTAAACCTAAAAATAATACTTTTATTAATTATTACAAGGAACTTCCTCTCGTTCTTACTGATCATAGCACCAACAACGAATATCTGCAACAAAACCTTACCTCCATCTACCCGCAATACAAAACTAGCTAAATAATGTCCAGCAAAAAAGTCACCTGATAGAAGCCGCCGGGACACGTTATGAAGGTCCCATCGGAGCAGTAGGAAGTGGCCTTCTGGATGATCTCCTCGGCATTGGGGTGATGAAAGGCCAGGATGCGACTCTGTTTCTTCGTCGCCCACTGCAGCTGGAACTTGTTCATCGCCTCCCATCCCTCAAAATCCGGAGGCACAGGACCTCAAACTCACCACAATCCCTCACAATCACACACTTCAGCACATTCACCTGAATCAGCCAGCATAATGCGTCTCTTTCGCCCACCCACTTCGATCACTTTCAATTCCTCAGGAATGATGAAGTTCTTGTCAAAAGGATTCTGCACATTCACACCACATTCACACCACAACCAACCACCCAAACAAAAACACAACCATGCGAGCTGGATGGCGCTGAGTCTTCTTCTGCTGCACCATCTTCTTGACAATCTCTATCTTTGGCACATTCGGCAGGACCTCGTCATGCACCTTCTTGAAGCTCTCGTCCACCAAGTCCGGCACATGCACAGGCACATCAGACTACAATCCCAATACAACATTCATACAAAACCAAAAAGGTCTGGCAAAGCCCTACTTCTCCACCATCCATATACAATGAGAGGAAATTGAACAAAACTAACATGGCCCTTGGCCAAAAGGCGAGCGGAGAAGATGCTGGAGATGGCCTCCATGAAGGTGACCTCCTTCTTCCAGAACTTCTTCTTCTTCTGCACCTCCACCTCGCAGCTGTGCTGATGCCTGAGATTCCATGTGATGGAGATCTCCTGGTCCAGCACTCCAGGCATCTTCGTAGTCTTCACCCGAGACCGACAGTCATTGCAAAGGTAGCGCTGCCCTGAAATCGTCCACCTATCGCTTATTCAAAAACAACCAACTTCCAATCAAATATTCGAAAATCAAAATAAATAGACAACAATTAAAATTACAAAAGCTACACGAAACATCAGATGCACCTTTTTTGTTCTTCTTCTTGCACCAAGTGTAGCCGCTGCAAATCCAGTTGCAGCCGCCCTTCTTGTTCTCACCGTGCTCCTGCCAGTACTTGATGTAGACCCTGACCTTGCCCAGCATGGGGACGAAGAGTCCAGGCTTCTGATTCTTGCCTCCGTTGCCGAGCAGGTTTGTTGGAGGCACCACCAGAGCCTTAGTCATCTGATTGGCCAGCTCAGAAGGAGGGACGAAGCCTTCGAAGCAATCAAGCAGCGCCAACACTACCCCGTCGTCTTCTTCTGGGGCTTCCACCTCCAAGCCCAGCTCTGGCTGCAGATCCAACTGTGGCTGACTGTGAACACGGCCATCCCCACCTTGTCGCTTCTTCCGCTTACACTTCTTCTTCTTCTGGGACTCCTCAGGCACAGCTTCCCCATCTTGTCCAGCCGCTTGCCGCTGGGCCGCCTCCACAGCTCCAGTCTTATGTTTCACCTGTTTTGATTTGGTTGGAGATGATGTTGGTGGGTTGATTTATGTTGAATGGAGGTGTTTTGAGGATGGTGCTGTGGAGGAGGAAGAAGAAGACGAGATGGTCATCGAGCCGCAAGGTCACCGATTGTGCACCATTTCTACTCAGGTGGCATTAGAGTTGTTAGGAAAGTGGTAATTTGAGTTTTTTTTGAGTCTGGCTATTCGAGCGCTGATGAAGTGCCGCGGACTATGACGGAGAATGTGGGCGGGCTAACACGGTGACAGAAGCAGGTCCGGGTGATGGCTGTTCGCCGTGGCTGGGTCTTGGCATATCGGACAGCCTACGCGGAGAAGAAGATGGAGTATCTCGACGGTCTCTGCCAGGTTCAGATGGTCTACAACAGCTCTGCTGATGTATTTTTTACCTTGCTTGGTGATGGGCTGGGTAAGGTATGATATGTTGTTTTAGTTCCAAATGTTCGACCAGGATGGGTGGGACTGGGACGTGGCTCCGGGGCAGGTCAGAGTGCCTCATCGCAGATGCGGCAGCAAGGCTCGCAAGCGCCGGGCAGACCAGGTGCAAGATGGGGCTGAGGCTGTCGTCGCTGTTCCTGTTCCCGTCCTGGATGCTGTGCCATTGGTGGGTGAGGATGAGACGGAGGCTGGGCAAATGGACGCAGTGCAGCTGGGGATGGAGCGGGAGGCGGGGCAGCAGTCCCAGGACTCTCAGGCCACCATGGAGTACCAAGAGGAGGACAACTCGGAGGAGGAGTACCTGCCCGGAGATTCCCAGCGCTCCCTGGCTTCCGAGGACTCTGTGGGCTGCGAGGGCGGGCTGTCTTCTTCCAAGGAGTCTGAGGCTTCGGAGGGCTCCAACAAGAGAGCGCATTTGGCCTGAGGATGGTACTAGATATTGATGGCTTTTTTTGGGATGGGGGTAAGAGTGGTGCAGCTACCGGGTTTCGTTTGTCCATGCACTTGGAGGGGATGATGTGGTGGGAGAGCAGGTGGAGTGGGTAGCGGCAGCAGACATAGCCAGTATAGTGCAGCATCAGCATGTTCCGTTCTTGCCAGCAGTACTGTGGAAACTAGTATCTTTGCCGGATGTTTTTTTACTGAGAAATTAAAGGAACCCGCTGATAGGCTGGGAAGTTGGGGTGCATGAAGATAGGCAGCTGTCGATGTCCTCGAGGCCCACATTCTTGGCAAAGGCGATGATGATCGTGGGGTTGGACATGGTGGTGGACTGAGGCACCCAGGAGTCCGCATGGATGGAGCGGAAGTTGCCGTCGCCGATGAAGAGGATGACGCGCTCGAACCACTTGTAGCGCTCCTGTTGCACCCGCTGCCTGTCCTCGAAGTTGGACGTCATGTAGATTTTGTGGCCCTGGGAGGTGACCTTGTGCACTGTGTGGTTCTGGCGCACTGGCATGAGTTGCTGCTGTGGCTGAGGTTGGAAGGTGGATTGGGTGGAGCTGCTGCCAGAGTGGTTGGAGGATGGGCCGAATGTGATGTAGCTGGCGTTGGGGCGCACGTAGTCGGAGACAGTTGAGGCTTGGAAAATACCCACCCAAAGTGATCCCACACTCCTCAGCCCACTCTTCAACAGCCTTGCCCACCTCAACCCCTGGGAGGGTGTAGATGGTCTGGACCTATTTTGATAGCCTGACGCCATTGCAATTTGAATGGGGACAGAGCTATTGAAACCTTGCTGATGCAGCCGAGGTAGTTGAGGTAGCTGGCGGGCGGGGAGCTCCCAAAGATCATGATGGTGCTGAGAAAAGGGAGGCTGAGAAGAGAGGTGCAATTGAGGGGAAAAACCGAGTCTGGCTGGCGATGATGTAGTCTTTGGGCCCAAAGTTGTCGCAGAAGGCAACGTTGCTCTGGTAGAGGCAGTTGGAGTAGGCCATCCCAAGCATGATGAAACTGATGGCGATGGTGCAGTGCATGACTCACATGGTGCGGGGTTTGCAGGCCAGCAGGGAAACGCAATGCCAGCCGCCTCATTTCCATGCCCCCCTACCCCCCTCTCCCCTTTTGGGTATGCAGGCCTTTGTCTAGACACCCTAAGCTCACACGCTGCTTTAAATGTTTACGTCAAATCACAGTACTTGGTGGGCTTGGTTAATATGCTATTGTGATTGCCCATCTGTGTCTATAAACAGGATCCATTCAGGGGCTGAAAAAACAGCCAGAGTGGGGCGATAGAAAGTCACCATAGCGTGATTTTATGCCCCGCCTCAGTCTCCCAATTTTTTCCCTTGGCAGATGTGGTACGTCCGGTGCCCCCCCCCCCCCCCCCCCCCCCCCTGTGCCCCAAATTTTCATCTGACGTGGTACGTCCAGCGTCCCCCCCCCCCCCCCCCCCCCCGAAATGCAAAATTTTCACCCCCCACGTGGTAAGTCCCGTGCGCACCCCCCCCCCCCCCCGGCCCTCCTGCCCCCCGTCTCCCCCACCTTTGACATGTACTGGATGCACTGCACTGGCATTGGAGAGACAGTGAGGGGCTCGCGGGGGCGCGGGGGCGCACGCATGGGTCCTGACGGGATTCCAACTGTCTACGGTTACAGCAGCAACACATCGTAAAAACATTTTAAAGTTTTTTAGCCATAACTCACCCAATTCTTAACCAAATTTGACAAACATTTTCTTAATTAAAGCTCCAAGTTCGATGCTTCGTTTGAGCCTACCCACAACTCTGTAACTTGCACAGAATTTATGGCATCCATTCATATTTTCAAAATGCGTAATAGGGTTTGTCCTTATCTAAGAGTGGACTGTGCTAATGCTCCACTCGCACAGCCCCAATAAACTGCTAGGCATAAGTGAGACTAGGCTCTATCTCTCCAATCACGTCTGTAAAATGCTGTGAAAGAGTAAATGTCAAAAATGATACCCTCTCTGATTTGGATACAATATTTTCCCCAGTTAAGGGGAATCAAAGTAAAGTTGTAAACAAATCCAGTTTTTTCACTTTGGAACTAAATTTTTGAGAAACAGATTTCCAACACCAACCACCAACAGACAACGACGAAAGGAATAAACACTCTCACATTCAATCCCAAACAAAGCAATCAATTATTTATAATTCGACTTTTCCATCACCTCCAACTCCCTATTTTTCACTTTCCATCACTATTGCTTATCAATGTACGATTATATCTACATATAAATGGGCTTTAAGTGTTTTCAAGTCATTAAAATTTAACTATTTAACATAAAATTTTCACTATTTTTTGTATTCAGCGTAAAAATATCTACTAGCTATTGATTTGTAACGATTGGTCGATAAGGTTAGATTGCGTGTAAGATTTATGTCAAGGTCAAAAGACTTAGCTGTGACTTGGGATGAAGATCTGTGAGCGTGGTCATTTATTCGTATCGCCTGTTAAATTTATTTTATCAAGCAGGAATGTTTCGCAATATCAAAAATCTGAGGTAAACCTTTAGTTTCGGTTCATTGGACTGTTTTTCAGCGCTTGACTCTGCAATATGTGGTTAATTGACTTGGAGGCCACTCGAAAACAAACGGCTAACGGTTGTATCATTTGCTAAAGCATTAGTGCAATTCTTAATACTTATACGTTTAAAAATGCACTCAAGCAACCTACGTCCTAAGTAATATCTCTGAGCCAAAACATCTGCGACGTTCGCACTACAAAATGACCAAAATAGGTAACCTGTCCAGATGTCTTGCATCCCCACTTCCTCCGACCATTGCAACCGCGCTCAGTCAAAGACCAGCCTGTCAGTCTGCAATCGGCCAAGGAAGGCCGCAGAGTGAGCTGAGACGCAGCGGAAGGAGCGGCCTAGCTTTGTGCGCACAAGCGGGCAGAGTGAGTGTGCCAGAGAGTGCTGGGAAAGGGGGGCGGGCCAGGAATTGGCGCGAAAAAGGGCAGCTCTGTTGTGACTAAGCTCTGTTGTTGCTTTTTTGGCCGGCCGCGATGCCCAGGCAGATAGCTGGCTTGTTTTGCCTTTCCGCTCTGCATCCACATCCGCCTTCGAAAAATGTTTCGTGAACAAAATATTTATCGCCAAAAACAGCTATGTGAAGGCAGGAAAACGTGTTTGTAGTCAGTAAATGATCAATTAAAGTTCACTGCATCATGATATGGAGTAATTGGGATAACTTTTTTTATGACCGATCGCAAGTCTGAACATAAAAATGACGAAGTTTAGCTGTTCAAAGATCGTTGCATCTTGCACTTGACATGTTAATTAATTAAAAATGAATTTAATTAAATTTAATTAATTTTCAAAAATATCTTAAATTTACTTGAGATTGAAAATTAAGCCAGTTCAAAGATTAAGAATCGATTTGAACAGCTCATAAATATTTTATTCTAGTTAATAAAAATTAATATGATGTTACTTATATAATAAGCCATTAATCGATAAAAACTAATGAAAAAGTTACGCTTTTAGGAAACTGTTAACGTTCTAAAGCGATTCATTGCATTTTGCTAAGCAATCAATGCTAAAAACGAGACATCAGTATTTTTTGAGTTCATCAAAATCATATTAGCAAGAACAAGAACTAATTTACAATAACTAAATGACTTTTATTTCGATGAATTCTGCGTTGTGAAGCATCTTCGCTTTGCTTCTCTTCACGCGTCATCTGAATTACTTGCGCCAGCTGTTTGCTGCCTGAAAATCCCTCTAACAATACAAGGGGGGAGGCCTTTTCCGTACACCTAAGTTTAAAAATTTATTTCTCCAGCCCACAATAAGTTAGATAGTTGAAAATTGGTATGGAAGTAGGTCCAACCCTCCTTCGTTTACATAAAAATTTGCGGCTCATTTCATTAGGTAGAACCTGAGAAACAGTCAATTTTGTAAGGTCACTCAAAAACCGATACCTGCATTCGAAATTTTTTTCACCTGCATTTGAGGCTTGATTTCTCAGCCCCATCAAATGCGTTTGAGCCCAAAATATCACACAATTTAGATCTAAGTGTCCTTAACCTACATATAAATTTTTGTCTTTCTAGGTGCTACCTTTGTCGAGAAACAGCCTTTTAAATAAAAAACCCTTTTCTTTTTTCTATGATTTCATAGAATTTTCCAGCTAGACTGTCCCTTAACCATAGGAAAGGGGGAAAATTGTGGTGTACTCCGAAGGCTGTTTCTCACCACAGGGAGCACCTAGAGAAACAAAAATTTATATGTAAGTTAAGGACACTTGGACCTAAATTGTGTAAAATTTTGAGCCCAAACGGTTTTGATGGGGTCGAGAAATCAAGCCTCAAAAAAATTTCACTGTCGCGTTGTATCGATTTTTGAGTGACCTTACAAAATTGACTGTTTCTCAGGTTTTACCTAATGAAATGAGCCGCAAATTTTTATGTAAACGAAGGAGGGTTGGACCTACTTCCATACCAATTTTCAACTATCTAACTTATTGTGGGCTGGAGAAATAAATTTTTAAAGTTAGGTGTACGGAAAAGGCCTCCCCCTCCTGTAACTTCTCTCAATGAAACAATCTAACGACACATAATTTTAAAATCTAGTTCCACCTTTTAAGCCTACTGTCGTTTGCTAGTTTTCAAAGCACAAACAACTTTCTCGAAAACTTAAATCAGGAAAAAATTTTGCAATCAGAACCTAACTGTCGCTAGGCTGATTCAAAAGAATCCAAAGCAACCTTTATTTCTGTCGTTGCCCATCTCCACAAGCAGCTGTCTATAGAAGGCTGGGTCCAGCTGGGCCCGGTGCTCCTGTTTTGTAGGCGTGGACGAGGACGACCCTGATCTGCCAGTTGCAGCTGCGATTGGCGTCGCTGGTGCTGGGCAGACCGCAGCGCAGGCCTTCGAAAACGGGTGGTGTAGAAGGCGCTCTGCCATATCTGACAAGGCTCAGTAGCTTAGGGCCGAAAGATATAAAAACACAAATTCCGAAACAGAAATATTATCACGAAATCATAAATTCCAAAAAATAACAAAATTGCAAAAACACAAATTCCAAAAATTGATAAAAACTTAAAAACATAAATTCCAAAATTAGATAAAAATTTAAAAACATTAATTCCAAAAAAGGCATGTCGCGGGCCCCAGGAGGGCCCTCCTGGGGAGCCCCTGAGAAGGCCCTCCTGGGGACGTGGTAATACATCCACTTGCGATGGTGGTAGAAGGCAGTAGAAATACTCTAGGATGTGAACTCCTCTGCCACAGAGCAGGACAACAGCCATCTCAAGAAGCTTGCACCTTCCATCTCATACATGGCTCCTGTGAAATTCTCCAGATCTCTTTAGCTATATATTGCATTGCTCAATGCTGACAAATAGTTTTCATTTTACAAAGCATGTCTACTGCCTTTTACCACAATCTCAAGCTGATGTATTACTATGTCCCCAGGGGGCCTTCTCAGGGGCTCCCCAGGGGGGCCTTTTTAGGGGCTCCCCAGGGGGGAGGTACTTCAAAGGAACAAGGACATGTGCTTTTGACTGGGATGTGTGCAGAGGCCTCAACCCACTTCGCCACTTTCTTCCTGGTCTCACAGGATCCATGAGAAATCTCAAAGTCAACGACAGTCAAAGGGCAAAGGTGCAAAGGGCTAGTCCTAAGCCCGCACTGCTGCGGTGGGGCCAATGGGCCTGAAGCCAGCAAGAAAAGCATCCACTGGCTCCTCTGTGACACCTGCGCCCTATGGTTCCATGCCCATCCCTTCTGCCTCAAACTCAACCATACATATGACCATGTCCCCAGGGGGGCCTTCTCAGGGGTTCCTCAGGGGGGCCCTCCTGGGGCCCGTGACATTCCTGCCAAAAAATAGAGGAAAAAATATTCACTGAATGAGCAAAGCAAAAGTGTACCACAGTACTTCTTGATCTTGACCCTTGACGCTGACCGGGCTTAAAATATCAGACGAGAATAGTGCACTCGGAATTTGGGCTCTGCTGAACTTCGCTCATTGCCTCTGCTACGAGATGGTTTGTTTTCGGTTCCAGCAGGGTTGGATATTCCGGAGCAGCAGTTGAATTGCCATCTTCGAATTTCGGCTCTGCAGTGAAAAGATCTGCACCCCAAACCGGCCAAGCTGAGTCCAGCAGGTTGTCGGAATGTATAAATTTACATGAAAAATTACGTGTATTCTTTGGGAAATCTCCATGAAGCACTAAGTATACTCCAACCATTTAGCAGACTTTACCAGAGCAAAAGTTTCTCCAAGCTTGTACCTGATACAAAGCCTAAACCCTCGAATACTAAAGTCTAACTATCCCCAGCGATCGCCGCCAGCCCCCAAGCGTCCCAGGTAATTATCGCAAATCCAATTCTTTTCCAGGGCTAAGGGTTAGGTTAAAGCTTCAAACACAAAACGCCAATATTTAGCTTAAGGCCTAGATAGAGCTCGTTTAGAGCTGACTCTGAGAAACCTTTCAAAAAGGGCATTCTGCTGCAAATACTTCTTACCACTTCGTGTAGGTTCCAACTGGCCGATCACCCTTGCCCCCAGGCCATCCGACTCCTTTGCAGACAAGCCCTGGCACTTGGCGGCGGCAGCAAAGAGAACACTGCTGGGCAGCTTCAAAGAGGCCGAGCCGTGCTCCAAAAGGACTGTATGCAGGGCTGCGTCGGAAGGGGAAGCCGCCTGGAAATTGCATCCTCCGCAGGCCCACTTGGGCACCATGCAGAAGCTGCCGAATTGCATGCGGGCCAGGTGCTGCACGAAGCTGGAGCGGGGCAGGAGCAGGCTGCAGTTGGGGCAGTCCATTTGGCTGTGAGGTGGGAATTGGTTGGGACTGACAAGTTTGAGGAATGGATGGTGTTATGTGCTTTGCAATATATGGCAGGACAGCCAGAGTTCCGGACGCCGGAGGTGGAGGCCTCGGAGCGTAGCCTAGCATGCGAAGCCTTATGTTACTTTTCCTTCCTAAATGCCATCATTGTATGAAAGGCTGCCCTGGGCGCTATTGTCCAGGCCTGAACTGTGTCTACCTCGATCTGGAACTGGCCTAGGGAAACGTCCTCAAGATTTCAACGATTTTAGGAAACTGCTTGCTGAATGATGTTGTTATAGAACATTTAATTTTAAAACATTTTGCAGTAAATTTGTGGAAATGTTGGTCTTGAAAACAATTCAGGTGCAGCCCTGGTAACTTTCATGAAACATCAGGCTGCTTGTTTGCTGTCCACTGTTCCCAATTGATTCGATACACCTATCTAGATAGATCTCCACTGAAAAGCCTAGCTTTTGTTTCTAGAATCTAGAGTCTAGAGCAAATATCTAGATCAGGTCTGTGCCTTGTTCGGGCCTAGGTCAGGAACCGGGTGATGCAAAGAGGCATGATTCCTTTTAGGTTGCTGGAGGAGGCGGTGCATCTGAGTTGCCTGCTGGACAAGGTATTCTGGGCTATCGGCAAGAGATGCACGGCTACCACAAAATTCACTAGATTCAATTGAAAACTTATGGAATTGTGTTTGTTCATTTATTTGCAACATAAATATTTTCAGTTATTGGCTTCAGGAAACATCATTCACAATTGATTCTTTATTTAGTGCAAAAATTTACCACAGCGTGGCTTGTTTCAGTGCATTTCAAGTTGGCTCAATAGTTTTTAGTGCATAGTTCATTTCATTAACATTGGAATTTTGTGATAGTTTTTGGGATGACTAAAAACCAATCATTTGATTATACTAAAAATGCCCCATCAATCATGAGCCTGAGCAACTATTTGAACAGCATCAAAAAACCGGGGTATGCTCTCAAATCGGCTTGCGAAATTCTCCCCATTCAATCTGAGTGTTTTACAGAATCGAATACGCTAAATTTGATTATCTCGTTTACAAATTAGTTCGTTCGAAATTTGCTCATCTGACGTCATTTTGCAAGTGCAGTTATGATGTTCACATATGCACTTACAATTCTGTGGTTCGTAACCTCTGCTGCAGAATTGCTCACAGAACAACTGTTGGACCCTTCCACTGAAGAACTATGATGGCTATGATATGGCCATGATGGATTAAGGCAGGAAGAAAAGGCCCTGCTTTCCCAAGAGCCCAGCGATACTTTGCAAGTGGAGAGTCCTGAGACGCTGCGGCTGCGTAATATTTCCATGCACTACGACCAGGCCATTCTGAACCTCATCAAGAAGCCGGAATTTCAGACAAGTTTCGTCTTTTTGTTTCACTGGGACACTATACCGGGGGGGGGTACGAAGTCTTCGGACACCCTAAGATCACTTTTTGAAAATTTATTTCTCCAACCACAAAATCGCTAGAGAGCTGGTTTTTTCACACCACGTTCCCCCAGCCTTGCTTAGTATGTGCATAAATTGGCTTCTCATTTTGTTGCAGAGAACTGGAGAAATGACAATTTTAGTGAGGTTGTTCAAAAAAAACTGCCCCTTCATAAAATTTTTTTTGCCTGCTTTCGAGGCTTCATTTCTCAGCCCCAGCCAAAGCTTTGGAGTTCAAAATTAAACACAATTAAGGTTTAAGGGTCATTAACATTACCATAAATTTTTAAAACTCCAGGTGATTTCTATGTTGAGAAATTGCCTCCAATGTACACCATACATTTCCCCCGTCCCTTTGATTAATAACCACTTCAACAGGGCAGTATTATTTTTGAATGACCTCACAAAAATTGTCATTTCTCCAGTTCTCTGCAACAAAATGAGAAGCCAATTTATGCACATACAGGGCTGTATGCGAAAAAACCATTATTTTTGATTTTCTGTTTTGGATGTATGCAGATGTTTATAAGATTGTTTGCAAGGCATTGAGACGAATGAAGAGACATTAAAATAAAAACTTACTCAAGTTTTTGCACCATTTGCTGCAATCATATTGTCCAAATGGGAGGTGAAAGCTTGTTAAAGCTTGAGGTTGCACAGTGCGCTTTTCCATGGTGTCCCACTTTCACATGAGGACCTCTTTCAGAGCTTGGACGTTGCGGTAGAGATTAAGGCAGGATTGGAACACCAGATTGTTCCATTTCGTAAAGTCCATCAGTGTGAGCTCCGGTGAGGCAAGAAGTCAATTGTGAGACGCAATATAGGGAATGTCATCTGGCCTGATGTGGGAGCAGGCCGCACTGGTCATCAAGGCCATTCTCAAGTAGAGGGCTGTTCCCACCCGTTTGAATGAAATGATTGCAGTAAACAGAGGAATTACTGAGAGATTGCTTATTTCCATTTCCTCTTCTGTCCTTTTATGCCTTGCGGACAAACTAACAACCATTTTTCTATTTCCAAAACAGACAATCAAAAATAATGGTTTTTTCGCATACAGCCCTGTACTAAGCAAGGTTTGGGGAACATTGTGTGAAAAAATCAGCTCTCCAGCTTTTAAGTGATTGGAGAAATAAGTTTTCAAAAATTGATCTTAGGGTGCCCGAAGACTTCGTATCCCCCCCCCCCCCGGTATGAGTCCATGAGCTCGAATACTGCCTGCTTCGACGAGGCAGAGTTGTTGCAAAAACTGCTCTAGCAATCCTGCCAACAAACTTCCAGAACTGGAATGGAGCGGGGACGAGGCGTCCGGGTGGCCGGAAGACCTCCAGCAGGTCCATATCTGTCTCCACCCCACCTCCACCCCGATTTTTACCAACCAACTCAATTTTGGCCAAATTTTTGAAAAATTGTCTGTCAAAAATGCAATGCAATCAAGCAACTACCAAACTTTGGTTACAATTTGGGGCTATTTTGTACTATATGGTCTTTTATTTTTGTGAGTTCGCCAATTTGCGTTTATCAGTGTTGGCCCTTTTGCCCAGATGGCCAACTGGAAAACATAAAATAACGGAAATTTCAAAAAAATCGTTTCAGACTTGCTACCATGAAAAAATAAAGGGAAATATATATTCCTCAATATTTACTCTTTTGCCCAAATGGCCAACTGGAAACGATAAAAATAAAGGAAATTTAAAAAAAAATAATTTCAGACTTGCTAACTTGAAAAATTAAAGGATATTTTATATTTTTCCGGTCAAACGTTGCCCCAATTCAATGACCAGTGGTTAAAACCAACCAACTACGGCGAGGGTTCCTATTTAAATAGTGCCATCTATGAGCAGGTCCCAGCCTCCATCCGATCCGCATCCAGTGATCGGCAATAGCCAAAAAACTTGTATCGGCACGCGACGCCGATCGAGATCTCGAGCGTATCCGATGTCTGCGCTGATGGGTCGTATCAACTATTCCCGTTGCGCTCGGCTTAGAATTTTTCCAGCCTATTTATTTGCGTCACTTTTAGTTGGAATATGCTTGGAAATGTTTGTAAATATGCTCCCTAGTCCCTAAGCTTCAACATAGGGACGGGGGAGGCTCCCTAAGTTATAACATAGGGAGGGGGAACCTCCCTATGCTTCAACACAGGGACGGGGGAGGCTCCCTATGTTATAACATAGGGATGGGGGAGCCTCCCTATGCTTCAACACAGGGACGGGGGAGGCTCCCTATGTTATAACTTAGGGACGGGGTAGCCTCCCTATGCTTCAACACAGGGACGGGGGAGGGTCCCTATGTTATAACATAGGGACGGGGTAGCCTCCCTATGCTTCAACACAGGGACGGGGGAGGGTCCCTATGTTATAACATAGGGACGGGGGAGCCTCCCTATGATTCAACACAGGGACGGGGGAGGGTCCCTATGTTATAACATAGGGACGGGGGAGCCTCCCTATGCTACAACACAGGGACGGGGGAGGCTCCCTATGTTATAACATAGGGATGGGGGAGCCTCCCTATGCTTCAACACAGGGACGGGGGAGGCTCCCTATGTTATAACATAGGGATGGGGGAGCCTCCCTATGCTTCAACACAGGGACGGGGGAGGGTCCCTATGTTATAACATAGGGACGGGGGAGCCTCCCTATGCTTCAACACAGGGACGGGGGAGGCTCCCTATGTTATAACATAGGGATGGGGTGAGCCTCCCTATGCTTCAACACAGGGACGGGGGAGGCTCCCTATGTTATAACATAGGGATGGGGGAGCCTCCCTATGCTTCAACACAGGGACGGGGGAGGGTCCCTATGTTATAAGATAGGGACAGGGGGAGCCTCCCTATGCTTCAACACAGGGACGGGGGAGGCTCCCTATGTTATAACATAGGGATGGGGGAGCCTCCCTATGCTTCAACACAGGGACGGGGGAGGCTCCCTATGTTATAACATAGGGATGGGGGAGCCTCCCTATGCTTCAACACAGGGACGGGGGAGGGTCCCTATGTTATAACATAGGGACGGGGGAGCCTCCCTATGCTTCAACACAGGGACGGGGGAGGCTCCCTATGTTATAACATAGGGATGGGGGAGCCTCCCTATGCTTCAACACAGGGACGGGGGAGGCTCCCTATGTTATAACATAGGGATGGGGGAGCCTCCCTATGCTTCAACACAGGGACGGGGGAGGGTCCCTATGTTATAACATAGGGACGGGGGAGCCTCCCTATGCTTCAACACAGGGACGGGGGAGGCTCCCTATGTTATAACATAGGGATGGGGGAGCCTCCCTATGCTTCAACACAGGGACGGGGGAGGCTCCCTATGTTATAACATAGGGATGGGGGAGCCTCCCTATGCTTCAACACAGGGACGGGGGAGGGTCCCTATGTTATAACATAGGGACGGGGGAGCCTCCCTATGCTTCAACACAGGGACGGGGGAGGCTCCCTAGTCCCTAAGCTATGCACCAATTGACTTTTTTTACATCCTAGATACTCCCACAACATTTATCATGCCTTCAATTGCGCTAAAAAGGCCAAAAAAACAATTTTTTATCTCGAGCGCATCCGTTGAGGTTTTCACAGCTCTCGATGCCGTGCGGTCCAGTCTCGATCGTATTTCAGAAAACTCTCGTTTTCGTATCACAAGATGCGATCTAGAGTCTCGATCGCACGTTGCCCTCCACTGTTCTACGCCGTCTCAGCCGCGGAGCTGGGCGGGGCTTTAGGCGACCGCCCCTTCACAGCCCAGGAGGCCTTCCAGCTGGCCAAGGCCGCTGCTGCCCAGCGCCACTTGGCCCTCCAGTGGCTGCTGCTGGCCGAGGCGTTGGCGAAGCCTGGGACCTATTCTTTGAGCTGATAAAACCGTTTGGAAACCGTTTGGAAACCGTTTGGAAAGGAACCTATTCTTTGAGCAGAGCCCAAACAACAAACGAACAAACAACAAACATGAGATCGTATTCTTTGAGTTAAAAACAAGAAACGAACAACAAAAAACCGTTTTTTAACCGTTTTTTCCAAAAAAACGAACAACAAACAGAAAACGAACAACGAACAGACCAAACAGCCTTACCCCGGTTTTTGTTCGTTTTTTTCAGGCATAAACCATAAGAAAAGGCTAGGCTGCGACTTATAAACATTAAATTGCACTGTTTTTGACTTTTTGCCACAAACAAGATGACCATATTGCTACAATATAAAGAACATCAACAAAACTCCAAAAAAATCTAGAACAAATCTTGAACAGTTCTTGCCATGAAGAATTTCTAATGATGCATACAAGATCATCCAGCATTACAAAATATATCCTCTATGCGTCAAACTATGTTTCAAATAAAACTGATTTCCTCACCTTACACATCACAATTTTCTTTGCATCTTTTGTCGATTGACTAATAAAGAGCCCAAGAATTCCTTCAGCCTAGCCCAACCATTATGGAACAGCCAATAACGAACAACAGAAGCTTGGCAAATGTATCAACGAGGATCAATGGGCAAAGTTTTAAACAATGGCATGCTGAGTATTGATCAATGGGGCTAGGAGGGCGCCTAGCCTACAAACAAACAAACAAACAAACAAACAACCAAACAACATAAAAACGCCCAAAGAACAGGCAGAACTCAAAGAATAGACAAGTTTCAAACCGTTGTTTTTAGCCAAATTCGAAGAATACGTTCTTGTTGGTCGTTTTCTGTTTTTTGTTTGTTGTTCGTTTTAAAACAAAACTCAAAGAATAGCTCCCTGGATGGATGCAGCTGGGCGAGCTCTACGAGCGAATAGCTGGCGCCGCCGCACAGCAAGGCAATCCGGTCTGGGCCGTCTACTATGCACGTCTGGTCAGTCAGCATGGTTTTTTTGATAGAATTTGCAATTGAAATGTTTGAATTGAATTGTAATTTTGGACAGAAAAATTGGAAGAAAATTGAATTGGCAAGAAAAGTTAAAAATTACTATTCCCGTTTTAATGCTTTTGGTCAATAGTCCTAATATTTTTCTGGAATTTGCATTTGAAATTTAGAAAAGAATTGGAATCTTGGGCAGAAGCTTTTTCGAAATGTGGCAAGAAAAATTAAAAATTCCTGTTCGCCGTTTTTAATGCTAATAATAGTCCTAATTGTGGTGAAGCATGGCAGGTGCGTCGGGAGAATCGGTTGAAATGCTGGCAGAGTGGGAAGCAAAGTTGGAGAGCAAAGACTGGGACGGGACAAGAGAGGCCCTGCCTCCACTGCTGAATCCTCCGGTGGCTACAGAACCTGCCATTGCATACCAGAAACTCTGCCGCAACGAAGAATTCAAGGTAGCTTTTTTTTGCTAGAACAAAAGAGTTAGCCTACTGGCCTGTGGAGTTTTATTGATTTTCGTATGCTCTTGAAATTTTAAGATTTCAAAACATTTTAAGAAGCACTTGACGCCTTTAAAGAGTTGCTTTTTCAAAGAAAGACGATTAATTGAGTGCTCAGTTGCTAATTAAGTATTTGCTGGTTGTAATCATATTTTGCAGAATCCCGAACTGTTCTGCTTTCTGCAAAGGAATAGCCCTTATACACTGCTTGCCCCGTTCAAGGCGGAACTTTTCCACACCCGTCCACCCGTAATTTTATTCCACGATGTCCTGTCCGGAGTAGAAGTGGATCATCTGCAAAAATCGGCGGAGCCTAATGTGTCTTTGTCATTCACAAATCACAAATCGCGCATCCGTATGATCGGTTTTAGTTGGGGACAGCGTTGTTGGGAAGGGAAGAGAAGGGTTCCCAGGATGATGAGAAGATTCGCGCAAAACTCTTCGCCAATCGAGCTGCTAAAAAGTAATCTTTGTTTCTTTGTTAAAACTTTTTGCCAAAATTTTTTCGAAAGTTCGTTGTTTTTTTATTTCGACTCTTGAACTGTATCAATAATTTTCTTTATGAATTTTTTAGTTTTTTTCATGATCCAGAGATATTTAGTCTCTTTGCATTTTTCAGTATTTTAATGATCCAGAGACATTTAGTCTCTTTGCATTTATCAGTGTTTTCATGTCCTAGAGATATTTTAATAGGGCGTTTGAAGCATGTGGCTATACGATGAGTCGAATGAGATTGCGGCCGTGCTGTCCAAGCGGGTGGAGGCAATGACGGGACTGAGTGTTGGCAGTGCAGAGCCGCTCCAGCTGGCCCGCTACAACAACGGCGGCCACTACCGTCCACACTACGACATGGGGCAGTTTGTTGCCGCCTTTTGGCTTTAGGAGGCAATTAGGACAGTTTGCTGCCGGCGGACAAAACCTAACTGGACTGTCAAAACTGCCACTCTGCTTGTCACAATGCCACATGGCCAGTGAGAGCGGTTGACAAAATCGCCATGAGCTGCCCATTTGGATAGGCTCCTTGCGCCACTTCAAGTCCAGTTCAAGACTTTAAACTGCTTCCCATACCTGAAGCTCATAAACGCCCATAGTAATGCTCCTATTCAAAGAGATTAATTCCAACGCTTTGCTTCCGTTACAAACACTGGCCTTAGCGTTTTGTAAAAAAAGGAGGATAAGAAATTGGCATTTCTTTCCTGTTTCTTTGCAATGAAAGCTGATGCCAGAAGCCGGACGCGGGCTTCGAGGAGTCGCCTGGCGGTGGGGCAGAGTTCAACAGACGCATTGCCACCGTCCTCTTCTACGTATGCCAGTTCACCTTCAGCGCATACCAGCTTTAGCTGCATACTAAGCCAAAGCAGCCAGTAAGAGAGAAATCCCTAATCATCTGCTGGCTCCGTAGCGGCAAATGGGCATTTAGTAACACTGGCATTTAGTAAAGGGGACACTTTGCTGCTCATCCATTTAGTAACACCTCTTATTTTGGCTTCGGCTTAATTTCAGGCTTGGGCATAGGTTCTTTATCAGGCTTTAGCTTGGGCTTAGGTTCATTGCTTAGTGAGAAAACAAAGGTCAGTGTTTCTAAATGCACCCCTCAACAGCCTGTTACTAAATGGCAGGTTACTAAAAGACCTATTGCCCTCCGTAGCAATATCTATCTAATGGTGGGAAAAAATGACCTGAGGCTTTGCAGTTGAACCAACCGGGGGCAGGTGGAGCAACAGTGTTTGAGGACCTTCGCCTCTCGCCTTCACCTTCGCCCTGTTGCTGTAGGTTTCTAGTCAAACATTTTGAAAAATTTAAAATTAAAAAAGCGACATTAGAAAAATATGTATCATAAAATTGCAAAAAAGCAAGCCTATGTAGCGTTCAGCGGTCTACTGGGCGAACATCGATCGATCGGGGGCCGCTGACCTGAGCACGAAACACGCGGCCTGCCCCGTCGCCTACGGCCTCAAATGGGCGGCCAACAAATGGCTGCGGGAGTTGGGGCAGATGGAGCGCAGGCCCTGCGGCCTCTCAGCTGACCAGCGCTGGGATCCTCTGCCCACTAAGCCTTGGCGACCACCCGCTCACTGATTCCCCTCCAGCTCCCCATTTCCGTGTTCCTTCTTCTATCATTTTTGTGCCAGAAAAATAGTTTTAGTGCTTTTTGTGCAATGTTTCTGCTAAAATGCATGAAGAGTAAATTTGCCCAAAAAGTATTTGTAATTTCCAGCAGCGGGTCAACGCTATCGGATTCAGTCAAACTGGCACACTTTTGAAGGCATCAATGGAATTGCGATAAAAGCGTGATCGTAAAAACTCACCAAAAAACGACAAGCACTGCGTTAGTTCTTAGACAACAAAGCTTTTTAAGACTCAGAGGAAGCGATGGAGACGATCAGAGAGCAGCTCCACGTTTTCTTCTTCCACATTCTCTTTCAGGCTCCGTTATCTAAACATCATCCTACCTTCAGCCAATTTCTCCTCTTTCCATCAGTCTCATAACTGCTGAACCAAACCACTAATGTTTTGAACAATAGCAATATATGGAAAAAGTCACATAAGCAATAATACGAAAAAATTGTTCACAAGGAAATGCAATGGGACCTGAAAGTATCGAGAGCCTCGTGGAAGCTTTCCCAACTGCGTGCTGGTGAGAGAATTGCGATGAAGTTGGTCTTGTTTACCCTGTGCTCTGATGTTTCATGAAATTGATAGATTGGCCAGGAATTTTTTACCAGATAATGCCTTTGACGAATCACAGAAGTTGGATTAAGCCTACTTATCGAGAAGTTTTTAAGACCCAAGGAATTATTCTACAGGCATTTTGACTTCGTACCGCTTTTGCTTTCGTACTTCCAGCCCGTATCCGGCTAATCGGTCACAATTTTGCTACAAAAGCCATCGTATTATCCAGTCTCCAGCCATTCTCTATCGAGCATCCGCCTGTGCAGCAGCCATACAGCCGATGCCTCATAGGCACGGCCCTTCTGCGAATCACTGGCACCGCGTTTGCTGTTTGCCAAAAGCCCTGCTTTCCCCCGAGTTTTCAAAAGCAGGCCAATTTTCAGCCAATTTACTCACACCGGCTGCTCTACCTTGGCATACCAGAAGGCAAAGCCGCTGAGCAAAACAAGGCGCCGAAGGAAAAAGCACCAAGGAAGTGAAGAAATGTGCCTGAAAAGGGTGGGCAGTTAACCTAAGCAAGGAATGCGGCAAGGAGAATCTCGCAGGCGAGCTAGTCTCTGATCTTCCTGAGAAGGTGCTGAAAGCAGAAGCAGACCCAGTGGGAAATCAGATGTCTCGTTTCACTATTTGCATTTGGATTGGTCTCTGTCGGCTGACTGCTATAGCCAAGAAAGTTCGCCCCCGTGCAAGTTCCCCCCAAGCAATTACACAAACAAAACAAGTCATCAAGCAAGTTTACAATACAAATGAGTGAATCGGATCAACTTTTTTCAGACTGCAGAAAAAGATTTAGATTAATTTAATTAATTATTTAATTGATTAATTATTTGAAAACTCTAATGCCACTATTTGGATAGCAGAACTGCTTCTGTATTTTATGCTCTTTACTGTACCTAACGCTGCTGGTGATTGATTTGTGGTTTTATTTACTACAGATAAAGCGATAAATAACGGAAGCGTTTGCAATACTTTTATGAGTCAAATATTGTAGAAAGCCAATGATTGAATGTAGTTGCATAGTTCTACAGGAATCCAAGGAACCCCTTCCATATACTGCTGTCAATCTTGAAGCAATCAACAAATCCGTCCCGAATGGCGGCTTCATCTCGAATTCGGTCCTGGAGAACGATTTCAGCACCCCTAAAGCTGGAACATTTTGAAGTTCGAACAAAAGCAAAAAAATGTTCATTACCTGCCCTGCTGGCTGCGTTTTTGATGCGTCATCGCATTCTTCTTTCGCAAAAACTTGTTCCAACAGCCATTGCATTGAAACGGCACAAGTTTGTTGCAGGATATGATGTGTTTCTCCAGGTTCTGCACCCTGCTGATGCAATTAAAAATTAAAATTAGTTTAGTTAAAACAAAATTAGTTTTAAAAAAATTCCTAACTTTTTTGCTACGACGAGCTGCTTGAAACAGCGTCGGCAGGTCATTTCCTCTTCTCCAAGAGTTTCTTTCATCTTTTCAGCCGCTGTAAGATTTTGAGTAATTTGCTGCTCACTTTTCACAATTTCAAAGCTTCCTCTAATTTGGCTTCCAACACTTTCCTCTGAGGCATTCGGTCTCCAGCTGTACGAATTAATGCCGTTCGTTGAAGAATCGGGCAACACTGGCTTGGGCAGGCGGAAGATTGTGAGCTTGTGCAGCAGGAACATAGCATGCAGAACAATATTAGCTGGCTCAGTGTCTGAGAAATCGCAGTCATTGCAATGCCAGCGCGGAGTTGTGGCAAGCTTCCCCAGGTGAACACGGAATGGCCACTCAGAGGCAGGTAATGTCAGCGTGCACTGAGCACAGTGCATTGATTACAGCAGTAAATATTTTCAACCAAATTGGTCAAATGAATTTCAATTGTTACACAGCATGATCATACTTTGGATGTGTACATTTGTCTTTGAGTACCCGAATATCTTGATACTGTTCTAGGCTGAAGTGACATCATTATCTAACTGATGAATTGGATGTGCTTCATTTGAACAACTTGAAATTTATGATTATCCAAAGCTATAAACGGTGTTGACTCATACTAGGTCAATAAATCCATTTTTTGGTAAATGTCTCAGAAAAGAAATAAATTGACTTGAATGGTGGCAGAAATACATTCGAATTTGTTTTCTTTTATTGGGTCATCCGTATCAAGGGGAAAATAGAACCGAGACTGTTTCAGGTGTAACATTAGATGTACAGACGTAGTATTTATTGTTCACCGATCAGGGTTGTCAAGTCCGCGACCGGGAGCCTCCCGGTCGCGATGGCGGTCGGCGACGGCTAATTTTTGAAAATGCGACCGAGACTCGGTCGGACGAGACCGGGAGGTTTGAAAACCCCTACGCGTGCGATCGGGAGGAAAAACTGTTTTTTTTGTCCATTTTATTGCAATTTGAAGGCTGAAATCCAACTGGAATGTGTTCAGTTGATGACAGAAGCGCTAAATGCACCTTATAGAACATGTATTTGACTGATTTTTTAATTTTTTTCCCAATTTTTTTAGTTTTTTGCTTTTTATTTTTTTTGGTAACAAGGTGATAAAAGAGGAGAAAGAGTTCGGGCAAATGGTTTTCTACAAATTTCTCTTTAATTGTACAACATTTTAGCGATTTTTCGCCAGCTTTAGTCAAACTTAGGTCAAAACTAGCCTTCCCCCAAAAAAGGTCGAATTTTTGCAAGCTTTGGTCCCCAGTGATACTACAGCATAGGGAACCTTCCCCATCACTATGTTGAAGCAAAGGCAGCCCTTCTGCCTTATGTTATAGCATTAGGGAGCCTAGGGATGAGACAGGGGCTGACACCTAATTCCCCCCATGAGAGTTCCCCCCCCCCCCCAGCAAGAACCCCCCTCATGAAAGCCCCCACCAAGACTTTACCTAACCACACACACCCTTTTGATACGGCTTTGGTGAAAATAGGTGAATTTTAATCTTGGGGGGGGGGGGGCTTGGGTTCGAAATCGACGACTAGTTCTCCCCCCAAGATTTTGACGTCTTGTCCCCCCCCCCCAAGACACAAATTTCCCTTGGTAAAATCTTGGGGGGAACCTTCATGGCGGGGGGGGGGGGGTCCCCGCTTGGGGGGGGGGGGGGCGGTACACCTCCATGGGAGGGGAAAACTTGATGGGGGGACCAGGTGTCAACCAAGGGAGGAAGCAACCAAAGTGCGGGGGAGGGCTTTTGAAACATCAGGCATTTGGGTTTCAGCTTAGCTGACTATGTTAGTATGCTGCAACATTGGTGCGGGGGAAGGCCTTTGAAACATTAGGCAGTTGGGTATTAGCTGCCAATGATATATCATGGGAAGCTACCCCCGTCCCTATATAACACCATAGAAAGCCTCCCATCCCAATTTTGCACTATGTTGAAGCATATGGAGGCTCCGCCACTCCTATGTTGGATCATAGGATACCTCCCCTGTCCCAACACTACACTATAGGGAGACTCACCTGCCCTATGGCGCATCTATGGCACTGTTTCTATGTTCCACACCAATGACAAAGATTTTCACAGCACTTAGGCATCATAAGAACACAATTAGAAACAAGTTTGATCAAGTAGTAAGCAAAAATATGCCATCTTGGAAAAAGTTAGTGCTCGGTCCGCTGGTCGGACGCGTGAAGGAAATTTGCTGAACAAGTATATGGCGCAAAGCGCGATAGGTGACCGCGGAGCGCATCCATTATATGATACTTTGTAACTCAAAAATCAAGTCTGTGGTTTCTCAACCAATTTCAAATGTAAGCACAGATTTAGAATCGACATATAAGACTAGTGAACAAAGAATTCAACTCTTCTGTGCAATTCTCAAGACTTCAGGTACAACAGTGCAAAAACCGCATATTGTAATTTTCCAACTTTCTACCCAGAAAAGTAATGTTTTAAATGCTTCGGGACCAGTTCCACCCCTCCAGATATTCTTAAAATTTAATTACCTTTAAGCAAAAAAAAGTTTGTCCAAATCCATTGAGAATTCGCCATTTCTCAACATACCCCATTTTTCAAAATTTCTACCCGAAAAAGTAATGTTTCAAATGCTCCGGGACCAGTTCCACCCCTCCAGATCTTCCTAAAATGTTATTACCTTTCAGCAAAAAAAAAGTTTGTCCAAATCCGTTGAGAATTCGCCATTTCTCAACATACCCCATTTTTCAAACTTTCTACCCAAAAAAGTAATGTTTCAAATGCTCCGGGAACAGTTCCACCCCTCCAGATCTTCCTAAAATGTTATTACCTTTCAGCAAAAAAAAGTTTGTCCAAATCCGTTGAGAATCCGCCATTTCTCAACATACCCCATTTTTCAAAAGTTCTACCCAAAAAAGTAATGTTTCAAATGCTCCGGGATCAGTTCCACCCCTCCAGATCTTCCTAAAATATTATTACCTTTCAGGAAAAAAAAGTTTGTCAAAATCCGTTGAGAATTGAGCATTTTACAGCATACCCCATTTTTTAACATTTCTACCCAAAAAAGTAATGTTTCAAATGCTCAAATTCCGGGTCTACCCCTCCCAGTGATCAGCATTCCATTTCCAGGTGCCTGGAAATGGAAAAAAAATGGATTCTTTTTTTATTTTTCCACCTAGGTGGGCATTTCCATTTCCATTTCACCTGGAAATGCAAATGCCTGGAATTACGGGTCGACTTTTTCATTTCCATTTTCCAGTTTTTCCATTTCCAGTTGCTGATCCATACATTTCTCTGTGTCCAGATTTTCTGGCCAAACCACTGATTCCGATGGCAACAAAAGTGATTGTTGAACCCGCACGCCACCACCTTCCTGCACCTCTACGCTGCTCACGCCTTCACTTCTGCGGAGAAAAGTGCATTCCTTCTGCTCAATGAAACTGCTTACATAAAGAAATGCCCCCAACTGCAGAGATGGATGGACTACAGTGGTGGAACCAGAAGGGCTGCGTCGGCATCGACTCCACGCTGTTCGGGAAAGAATGCATCCTCCGCCAGCTCACTCTTTCCATTCTCTCACTGCCTAGCAGCAGCTCAGATGCTGAGAGGCTCTTTAGCCGAATGGGGCTGCTATTGAACGGTTTGCGCAATCGTATGAATGAGAAGTCAATCCAGAGCGAAATCATGTTTGCTGGCAATCAGTGGCTCGTCGATGCGCTCAATTAGCTTTACCTGGGAGTTTTATGCCTTCATGTTGTTTTGGATGACATTGCTGCGCTTTACGGGAACATTGAAAAAATTCGACCTCAAACGATCAGCATTTCATTTCCATTTTCCAATTTTTCCATTTTAAAGGATCAGCAAATGCAAAATGAAATGAAATGGATGCAAAATGGTTCGAGCTGGAAATGAAATGGATGGATCGCCAATTTTTCCACCTGCTGATCACTGACCCCTCCAGATCTTCCTAAAATAGCATTACCTTTCAGGGAAAAAAAAGTTTGTCCAAATCCGTTGAGAATTCGCCCGTTCCCAGTATTTCCAGATACAAATATATACGCATATATCAGGACAAAAGTTCAGTAACCTCTATAGACCGCGGAGCGGCCCTTCGTGCGTGCGACCATGGAACAAGAAGATTATAAATGATTTATAACGTTGTATAATCATTTATAATATGGAAGGAAAAGCGTTATAAATTTACGACAGGGGGGTGTGACGGGTTGAAAAGTGGTCTTCAGAAACCAATGCCATTCTCGCTCAGTTCAATGGATTTCAATGCGGTTTTCTCTGAAGATAGTGCACAGACCTTGACCATTTCCCAAAAAAACGTACAGCTTTGTAGAGCTGAATGAAAAAAACTTTTTCAATGTGTCCCCAGGGTGCACTATTTTTTCCCCCTACATTTGGAAAATGGCGAAAAAATTTTCTTGTCGTTTTCTCATCTTATTATGTTTATTGGATAGAGGTTTTTCTGGCGCATCTGGGGTGGTAACTCGTTTTTCCTAAATAGGAAGATTGAATGAGTTATGGGCTGCGAAAAATGGGCTAAATTAGGTTAAAATAGACTATAGCCAGTTATATAACCGTTTATATAGTTACTTAACTCTGCGATGTTTCTGTTATTTATTTGGTAACTAAGATTAATTCAAAGTTAGAAAGCAATTTATAAGGCAACCCGCTATGTTAACATTTGTAGGCAAGCTTGGTTCCTTTTCTATACATGTTAAGCAAGTTCGATCTTCATACATGGTGCGACCCGTGTCCCGGTCGCGGTGCCGGTTTCGGTCGCAAAAATTTTTGGACTTGACATCCCTGTCACCGATTAACTGTATCTGGTATTAGACCCAGAGCTTCAAATCAAAGAAACATCACAGCATAAACTAGGGGTGCCCTGGGAATGTCCAAGCCTCAATGCACTATGTCGAACGTTGGGTCTGCCCTGTCACAGTGTGACGAACATTTGCTAAGCAGTAGCACAGAACCAACTAAATGGCCTAAGTGTTCTGCTTAAAAAATGGCCTGCCCTAGGAAAAGGGCTGCTAGATACTTACAATCCCAGATACCCATAGGCCAGGGACCACCGTTGACTAGGACAGAAGGAATGAAATCGGGGACTGGGGCTGAAGCTAGTTTTTTTCGGAGGGGTCAGCATTTATGCTGTGTAAATAGGCTGCCCCGTACGGGACCAGGCCAACAGTGAAAAAAGATTTGCGGCAGATCACGTCAGGCAGATCATGTAAAGCAGAGAAAGATGAAATGCAGTTGATATGGAATGCAATTGACAGTGATGCTCAGTTGATGCTCACTGGGCCCCAGCTGACCCCAGTCCAGGCTGTCCAGCCTCTCCGGCTCCATGGCGTTCGGAGCCTAGAGAAAGAAATAAAAGAGCAGCTCGAATAATATTAAGAAATATGATTTATCCATAGAGCCAGCCGAATCGTTGAAAGATCAAGAGCGCGAGTAGGCAAACTCCAGCCAGAGCGACTGCAGTTGGATAGAAAATGGACAACAGAACCTGGGAAGAAAGGCCGGCTAGAATCTGTGCCTGTATAATGGAGGCCGTATGGTGGTCGAAGGTCCTAGAAAAAGCTGTGCGAGCGGCCACTGAGCGTCTGCGGGGAAAGACTACCAACCATCTCTGCTCAAAAACCCACCCAAGCTTTTCAGTAGGCGGCCAGAGAATACCGGTGGGCAGGGTTGGGCAAAGCGGCGTCCCAGGGCCCAGCCGTTAGAGCCTTGTCGTTCAGGCCGTTCACCTTCTGTCCTGATAGCCAGATTGCTTTTTTAGTTCTCCACTCAGCGGCCGGATGTTTCAAATGGAGCATTAGAGTGCTCTGGGTAATATGGAGCTAATGTGCTTGGGATATACCCATGTTTGCGCTAACCTACCAGGCCTTATCTGGTACCTAGGAGGCTGGGACGTTGCTGATGAGGCTGGCCCAACCCTGCTCGTCGTCTGCAACGCTTTCAAGGCTTAGTCGGGATGGAGGTTGAAAAGGGCGAACGATGTACAAAAAGGAAAAGGGCTTAGTTTCTCAAGGGATAACATTTTGATCTGACAGACCTTGAAATTGGAAAATTTTCTGCCAATTTTGTGTCAAAATATCAATTGTGTGACTATTTACTCAGCCCCATCACGAGGGCCGCAGCGCCCAGGGCCCTTGGAGACGCCTGGCTGGCTGGAGCTGAAATACAGCCAGTCTCCAGATCAGTGACAGTAGGTGAAGTCTTGAAGAGCACCTGTGATTGGGTAAATGGCTAAGCAAAATGCACAGTGTCACCGCTGTTCCACAAAAATTTCTTTCAAGTTTCCATTTCTGCTCAGTATAAAGTGGAAGAAGAGAAAGTAAGTTGATACAAACTTCGCTACTTGGGAGTTGACGTGGTCGCCTGTTTACAGCTGCATTCTTTCGCTTGCTGTTGCTTTTTTTTGTTAAAAATATTGATTTTTCCGTTTAATTAAAAATTTTTTCTGTCATTTTTCTGTTAAAAATATTGATTTTTCCGTTTAATTAAAAATTTTTTATCGTATTAATTTGTGACATTGTTTCTAAATTTTCATTCATACCACCTTTAAACAGGTTTGCGTTCCCATAATAAGATTGGATTCGAAACAAAGTAATTTCTGATCCAAATCACTGAATTTCTGAAACACCATCTATTGCCGCAGTAGCAGTTTGTAGTAGATTGCCGTTAAATAAACTATGACCCTAATCATAGCATTTCTGAAACCTCAGCCAGGTGGGTTGCCGGCACCAACGCGTTCATGGTGTCGGAGCTGGAGTGGATGATGGGCGCCGCATATCGAGTGGCTAACGACATCTGCTTTCTGGGCATCAGCCTGGCACTCGCTCGCTTCCCCCTTCTTCTCCCACTCCACCATCCACTCCCTCTCATCAACCTACCACAAACGGCTCAGACTCTTGCCCATAGTTTATGGTTGGAGGCTAGCCTCCAACTGGAGGAGGCCTCCGGTTTAAAAATAAATTCTGAGTTTATGGTCGGAGGGGATCCGGAGAAATCCTCCGATTTACATGAAAATTAGTGGGGGTGGTCTAGGGCACCTCCGGATCCCCACCGGCGGCCATAACTCTTGATATATAATGAGTTTAGACAAAAGAAACATATCCTCGTGCTCAGTATGCGATTTCCTGTTTATCCGGAATATGTACTGTCAATTACACTACAAATTTTGAATTTAGTGTTATAAATGGGATTTCTCAAATTTGCCATAATAACCACAATTTGCATGTTAATAGGGTTTTTTTGATACAGAGATTGCAAAAATTCACTTTTTAATGAAATTCGTAAAAACTTAATTTTTGCTATCTCGAGCCTAATACCATTGGAACCCTTTCCATGCTTAAAACATTTAATATTGGCCTTTTTGCTGCTATACCCATCAAATAATTGCTATTCAAGCTCTTCAACACTATATAAAGGATATAAAGCTGTGTACAAGCAGGAAAAGACAGAGTAGAGAACAGAGGATATCCTCCACTCAAGGCGGAGGAGACCTCTGCGCACTGGAATAACCATAAACTCAAGCAAATGAGATGTCCACTGCGCAGAGGAGACCTCCGGAGGTTAGCTTCCGGAGGCTAACCTTCGACCATAAACTATGAGCACCTGTCTCTCCCAAACCACTGCCCGCCCTGCAACAGACTGCGAACTCTTTTGGCTGCCAATTTATTTGAGGTTTTTTTGAAATGCAAGAATAAGGAAAGAGTTTTCTGCTAAATGTCTAGTCTGCTCCCAGTGGTTCTCTAAATTGAGCACTTGAGGATTGTCAATTCTGGTATGTTTGCAGGAGGCGATAAAAATTAAATGCCTCCGAGGGATTTGAAAGACATTTGTGAGTATATTTTCTCAAGCATTTTCTCAAAATGAATTGGTATGGTACTACTGGCAGGGATCTGTGCTCATAGTTTATGGTCGGAGGTTAGCCTCCGGAGGCTAACCTCCGGAGGTCTCCTCTGCGCAGTGGGCATCTCATTTGCTTGAGTTTATGGTTATTCCACTGCGCAGAGGTCTCCTCCGCCTTGAGTGGAGGATATCCTCTGCTCTCTACTCTGCCTCCCCCTGCTTGAACACAGCTCTATCTCCTTTACATATTGTTGAATTGCTTGAATAGCAATAATTTGATGGGTGAAGCAGCAAAGAAGCCAATAACTAGTGTTTTGAGCATGGAAAGGGGTCCAATGGTATTAGGCTGGAAATAGCGAAAAATAAGTTTTTACTAATTTTGCTAAAAATAGAATTTTTGCAATCCCGGCATCAAAACAAATCTATTGATATGCAAATTGTGGTTATTTTGGACTTTCAAAATTTGCAGTGTAATTGCCAATACCTGTCCTGGATGAACGGGAAATCGCATACTGAGCATGAGGATCCGTTTCTATCGTCTAAACTCAACATATATCAAGAGTTATGGACACCGGTGGGGATCCGGAGGTGCCCTAGACCACCCCCACTGGTTATCATGTAAATCGGAGGACTCCTCCGGATCCCCTCCGACCATAAACTCAGAATTTATTTTTAAACCGGAGGCCTCCTCCGGTTGGAGGCTAGCCTCCGACCATAAACTATGGGCACTGGGCAATACTTGGCTTTGTGATAGTTGAGTCGATTAGAAACAGAATAATTCCTCCGTTTCTAGAATTGCGTCGTGAAACGTCAGTGGGATGTGTGGCCCCAAGGTCGCAACCTAAGACAAAAAAGAGAAGGAGCAGGAGTGTAGTGGGGCCGGGTATACAGTTGTGGATGGGCGGAGGGCCGGCGGCTGGCAGGTCCGCGGACCCCAGACAGGAGCAGCCACTGCAGTTTAAAATTCTCTTCTTGACACTCTTCAAGCCAAGGTTTTTTTGGTACTCACCTAATACTGGCCAGACCTCTGCGGGCTTAGACTTGCAGGTATTGTAGCCGACTGGCTGGCAAGTGAACGGAGGCAAAGGCTGATGGAGTGAATGCGGCACTCTTAATTTGTAAAATTCTCTTCTTGACACTCTTCAAGCCAAGGTTTTTTTGGTACTCACCTAATACTGGCCAGACCTCTGCGGGCTTAGACTTGCAGGTATTGTAGCCGACTGGCTGGCAAGTGAACGGAGGCAAAGGCTGATGGAGTGAATGCGGCACTCTTAATTTGTAAAATTCTCTTCTTGACACTCTTCAAGCCAAGGTTTTTTTGGTACTCACCTAATACTGGCCAGACCTCTGCGGGCTTAGACTTGCAGGTATTGTAGCCGACTGGCTGGCAAGTGAACGGAGGCAAAGGCTGATGGAGTGAATGCGGCACTCTTAATTTGTAAAATTCTCTTCTTGACACTCTTCAAGCCAAGGTTTTTTTGGTACTCACCTAATACTGGCCAGACCTCTGCGGGCTTAGACTTGCAGGTATTGTAGCCGACTGGCTGGCAAGTGAACGGAGGCAAAGGCTGATGGAGTGAATGCGGCACTCTTAATTTGTAAAATTCTCTTCTTGACACTCTTCAAGCCAAGGTTTTTTTGGTACTCACCTAATACTGGCCAGACCTCTGCCAGCTTAGACTTGCAGGTATTGTAGCCGACTGGCTGGCAAGTGAACGGAGGCAAAGGCTGATGGAGTGAATGCGGCACTCTTAATTTGTAAAATTCTCTTCTTGACACTCTTCAAGCCAAGGTTTTTTTGGTACTCACCTAATACTGGCCAGACCTCTGCGGGCTTAGACTTGCAGGTATTGTAGCCGACTGGCTGGCAAGTGAACGGAGGCAAAGGCTGATGGAGTGAATGCGGCACTCTTAATTTGTAAAATTCTCTTCTTGACACTCTTCAAGCCAAGGTTTTTTTGGTACTCACCTAATACTGGCCAGACCTCTGCGGGCTTAGACTTGCAGGTATTGTAGCCGACTGGCTGGCAAGTGAACGGAGGCAAAGGCTGATGGAGTGAATGCGGCACTCTTAATTTGTAAAATTCTCTTCTTGACACTCTTCAAGCCAAGGTTTTTTTGGTACTCACCTAATACTGGCCAGACCTCTGCGGGCTTAGACTTGCAGGTATTGTAGCCGACTGGCTGGCAAGTGAACGGAGGCAAAGGCTGATGGAGTGAATGCGGCACTCTTAATTTGTAAAATTCTCTTCTTGACACTCTTCAAGCCAAGGTTTTTTTGGTACTCACCTAATACTCGCCAGACCTCTGCGGGCTTAGACTTGCAGGTATTGTAGCCGACTGGCTGGCAAGTGAACGGAGGCAAAGGCTGATGGAGTGAATGCGGCACTCTTAATTTGTAAAATTCTCTTCTTGACACTCTTCAAGCCAAGGTTTTTTGGTACTCACCTAATACTGGCCAGACCTCTGGGGGCTTAGACTTGCAGGTATTGTAGCCGACTGGCTGGCATGTGAACGGAGGCAAAGGCTGATGGAGTGAATGCGGCACTCTTAATTTGTAAAATTCTCTTCTTGACACTCTTCAAGCCAAGGTTTTTTGGTACTCACCTAATACTGGCCAGACCTCTGCAGGCTTAGACTTGCAGGTATTGTAGCCGACTGGCTGGCAAGTGAACGGAGGCAAAGGCTGATGGAGTGAATGCGGCACTCTTAATTTGTAAAATTCTCTTCTTGACACTCTTCAAGCCAAGGTTTTTTGGTACTCACCTAATACTGGCCAGACCTCTGCGGGCTTAGACTTGCAGGTATTGTAGCCGACTGGCTGGCAAGTGAACGGAGGCAAAGGCTGATGGAGTGAATGCGGCACTCTTAATTTGTAAAATCCCCTCCTCGCCTTCAAGCCAAGGTTTTTTGGTACTCACCTAATACTGGCCAGACCTCTGCGGGCTTAGACTTGCAGGTATGAGCCGACGCGCAAGGAACGGAGGCAAAGGCATGGAGGAATCCACCATAAAACCTTGACACTCTTCAAGCCAAGGTTTTTTGGTACTCACCTAATACTGGCCAGACCTCTGCGGGCTTAGACTTGCAGGTATTGTAGCCGACTGGCTGGCAAGTGAACGGAGGCAAAGGCTGATGGAGTGAATGCGGCACTCTTAATTTGTAAAATTCTCTTCTTGACACTCTTCAAGCCAAGGTTTTTTTGGTACTCACCTAATACTGGCCAGACCTCTGCGGGCTTAGACTTGCAGGTATTGTAGCCGACTGGCTGGCAAGTGAACGGAGGCAAAGGCTGATGGAGTGAATGCGGCACTTAATTTTTAAAATTCTCTTCTTGACACTCTTCAAGCCAAGGTTTTTTGGTACTCACCTAATACTGGCCAGACCTCTGCGGGCTTAGACTTGCAGGTATTGTAGCCGACTGGCTGGCATGTGAACGGAGGCAAAGGCTGATGGAGTGAACGCAGCACTCTTAATTTTTAAAATTCTCTTCTTGACACTCTTCAAGCCAAGGTTTTTTGGTACTCACCTAATACTGGCCAGACCTCTGCGGGCTTAGACTTGCAGGTATTGTAGCCGACTGGCTGGCAAGTGAACGGAGGCAAAGGCTGATGGAGTGAATGCGGCACTCTTAATTTTTAAAATTCTCTTCTTGACACTCTTCAAGCCAAGGTTTTTTGGTACTCACCTAATACTGGCCAGACCTCTGCGGGCTTAGACTTGCAGGTATTGTAGCCGACTGGCTGGCAAGTGAACGGAGGCAAAGGCTGATGGAGTGAATGCGGCACTCTTAATTTTTGACCGCGGAGCGGCCTAAAAGGGCCGCTCCACGGTCTATAGAGGTTACTGAACTTTTGTCCTCATATATATGTGTGTATCTGGAAATGCTGGGAACGGGCGAATTCTCAACGGATTGGGGCAAACTTTTTTTTCCTGAAAGCTAATTTTATTTTAGGAAGATCTGGAGGGGTAGACCCGGAATTTGAGCACTTGAAACATTACTTTTTTGGGTAGAAATGCTTGAAAACTGCAATATAGCGTTTTTGCGCTGTAGCACCTTTAATCTTGAGAATTGCACAGAAGACTTGAGTTTTTTTGGTTCACAAGTCGTATATAACGATTCCAAACATATGCTTACTTTTGAAAATGGTTGAGAAGCCAGAGACTTACCCTCTTGAGTGACAAACTTTCACGCATAACAATAGCATCAATAATCAGTAGCAGCTGAACGGCTGAGAATTGAACAGAAGACTTGAGTTTTTTTGTTCACAAGTCGTATATAACGATTCCAAATATATGCTTACTTTTGAAAATGGTTGAGAAACCAGAGACTTACCCTCTTGAGTGACAAACTTTCATGCACAACAATAGCATCAATAATCAGTAGCAGCTGAACGGCTGAGAATTGAACAGAAGACTTTGGTTTTTTTATTCACAAGTCATATATATACCGATTCTAAATCTGTGCTTACTTTTGAAAATGGTTGAGAAACCACAGTCTTTTCATCTTGAGTGACAAACGTTCATGCATGACAATAGCATCAACAATCAGTAGCAGCTGAATGGCTGAGAATTGCACAGAAGACTGGTTTTTTGATTGACAAGTCATATATACCAATTCTGAATCTGTATTTACTTTTGAAATTGGCAGAGAAACCACAAACTTACCCTTTTGAGAGAAAATGTCCACTCTTGTATAAAAACATTCCTCAATTATTGGCATCTGCTACAGGTGAATGTGGAAGGCGGAATATGCTCCGCGGTCACTAATTGCGCTTTGCGCCATATACTTGTTAAAATTCTCTTCTTGACACTCTTCAAATAAATATGCAAAGCAAGCACTCCTTCAATCAATTAGATTTCATGCAACCATGCAAAAACTTGATCACCCTTTCAATAGGCTCTTGGTGCAGGTTTTGACCAGGGACAGGGCCCTGGAGGCGCACAGCTTGCATTCGACGAAAAGGCCGTGGAAGACCTTGCGCGTAAGGCACCAGCTGCAGGAGGCGACGTTTTTCAGCATGTTGACGTGGCTCATGCAGCCGGAGCATTTCTCGATCTGGCCCAGACAAAACGAATTGCAGCTCATCATGCTCTTTTTCTGCAGCCCGCTGGCCACGCACACCCAAAGCTCCCTGCACCAGGCAGGCGTCAGCAAATGGAATGATTGCATGGAGAAGTAGCAGTTTTGCGAAGCTGAGAAACTGGGGGACTATATTTCTCCCCGCTCCCTTGGATAGGCGCATGGGCGCCAGGATGCAATCTATATTTTTGACCACGAAGCCGCATCACAGTCTAGACACATGGCTGAGTTTTTGTCTGTTTATTGGGCTGGCGCGAACGGAATTTTAGCGCAGTGTCAGCGCCCAGCCCCTCTTTTCGACCCAGGTGTACGTTTTGAGGGTTATTGCTAGATCTTAATTTTGATAAGGCCTCACAGGAAGCTCCATTCACTTTGATTTTTGTTGCAATAGAAAGAGATTCAGAACGATTGAAGGTTTCTGTGAAACAAAAGAGCCTTATCAATTTTAAGATGTAGCAATAAGCCTCAAAACATACACCTGGGTCAAAAAGAGGGGCTAAGCGCTGATACTTTGCTAAAGCTCCGTTCGTGCCAGCCCAATAGAATCAGTGACAGTCATCTGCCCTGACACCTCCCCCGTATCAATAAGGAAAGCAACCGACTAATTTAGGGTCCTTCGATCTCCAGCAACTTTGCTTTTGCAGAAAAACAATCCAAAATTTTGGTTGTTTTTTTGTTGGTTCAAAAAAGACCTTTTTTGAGGCTGATTTTGGCCGTCGATACACCTCCATACACTACTACAAAAGAAGCCAACGTTGTGCAACTCGCGTGGGGCAAAATACATTTCAGCTGTCCTAGAGACTATACTGTGTGGCTGTCCTCCCCGGAATTCATCTAATCCAACAATCTTGACATCGAGCTAAATAATATGGAAAACAAACTCGTTGTCAGCCAAAAAGCCGAGTTCGGACCAATCTTCCCCATCTTCCCCATAGAGCCAGACTTCCTCCTGTGATAGGGCGGTCGTCACCAGGGCAAAACAAACGGCGGCCAGATGCATGGTGCAGAGCACTCAACGGAACTGACTCAACTGAACAAATCGGCCAATTTTATAGCTCCTTTTGCCCGCATTCCAATACTGCTCTCATTATTTTGCAGACCGGCGTAGCTTTTCCGACAATGCCTGGAAGGCGTGACTTTTTCATAATGTCAGGATTCTGACCCAGTGATATTTATGCATGCCTAGTTTGGCCAGTTATGCATCATGGCGTATTATTGTTTTATAACAATTGGGCTTGCGCGAGCGGAGCGTTAGCGGAGCGGTAGCGCCAAGCCCCTCTTATCGAGTAACACAACCAATTGCAGCTTTCCCAAAGTTTGGCAGGCTGTAGCTCGTCACACAGACGTCGGAGAACGCTGCAAATAGGCTAAATCGACGCGCCATGGTCGAATTGTGGGGGGTCCTCTTTAGACAAAAATTTTTTAGAGCCTTATTAAAAAAGTTATTTCAAAAAAACTTTTTTAAAAAAATGTCCGGTGTCCGGGCGCACACCGACCGTCCGACCGACCGACCGTCCGACCGACCGTCCAGCAAGTGTTGCAGACACTTGGGCAACATCTGGGGTGTGGATCTCAACGGTTCTAGGGTAAATCGATGCCGCTGAGTGTCATGACACCCCTAGTTTCTGCATTCTCGCGTTTCTAAGGTCGAAACATCAACTTTTTGGGTAAAAATTCAGTTTTTTGGGGGTTTTTTGCATGTTTTTCAATTCCAGCTCTATATTTATGCTTTTTAAAGGGTTTTTCGCCAAAATAACAGCGCCATATAGGTAATTTTGAACGTAGATTACGATGGTGGCACCCGTTTGCTTCTACTTGGTCTCCTTGGGCTTGCACGAGGCCGTGGTGAACAAGCAGGTCATCATCAGCTTCATTTTGAGGAATTGTAAATGGTTTTTGGTCTAAAAACATCACCATATAGGTAACTTTGCATGTAGAATACGATTATGGCGCCCGCTTCCTTCTATCTGGTCTTCATGAGCTTCCACTAGGCCGTGGTGAACAAGCAGGTCATCACCAACTTCATCTTGAGGCATTGTAAATGGTTTTTGGTCTAAAAAACAGCACCATATAGGTAACTTTGCTCGTAGAATACGATTGTGGCGCCAGTTTACTTCTATCTGGTCTTCATGGGCTTCCACCAGGCCGTGGTGAACAAGCAGGTCATCACCAACTTCGTCTTGAGGCATTCTAAAGGGTTGTTGTGCCTACAAATAGCATCATATAGGTAATGTTGGACGTAGATTATGATCCTGGCAGCCCTTTGCTTCTAGCTGGTCTCCATGGGCTTGCACTAGGCCATGGTGAACAAGCAGCCCATCATCAACTTCATCTGGAGGCATATTAAAGGGTTTTTGACCCTACAATTAGCATCATATAGGTAATTTGGGATGAAGATTATGGTATGTTTTTCATGGGCTTCCACCTGGCCGTGGTGAACAAGCAGATGATCACCAACCCCATCTTCATCTCCATGCATAGGGGCCTTGCCCCTGTATGAAGTGGATGAAATTATTATATAGTGGGTTATACTAACCCAAAAAGTATCTCTTATCTATAGTTTACCTGCAATTGAAGTAGGGGAAATTTTTTATTCAGCTTAATTTGAATTCTACTTGCGACAGAAGTGGATGAAATTTTTCTTAGCAAATAAATAAGTTTTATACCTTAGATTGTGAACTTTGTGCACTGTAAAAATTATCGTCAGTCCAATGTAAAACTGGATTAATTAATGATAAGAGAGCACCTGGCCAAATTTCTAATATGTATTTAAAATCTGAGCTCCCAAAAAAAAGTAAAATGTATAAATATTTTTTTAAAATATATATAGCAAAGAAAATTTTAACTGACTCTGCTACTTATCTCCATTGCAATTAATTGCAATTGATTATAAAAAATATGCCATGGTCTAAATTAATGTACACATGATAGTTTTCAAGAAATAGACAAAATTTGGGACTTGAAATTTAAAAAAAAATTATAACTCAACTAATGGGTAAATTCTGCGAAATTTGGGAGCCAACTACATTTTGACCAAATCAATTGCCATTAAAGTAAGGTGCTCGCTTATCATTAATTAATCCAGTTTTACATTGGACTGACGATAATTTTTACAGTGCACAAAGTTCACAATCTAAGGTATAAAACTTATTTATTTGCTAAGAAAAATTTCATCCACTTCTGTCGCAAGTAGAATTCAAATTAAGCTGAATAAAAAATTTCCCCTACTTCAATTGCAGGTAAACTATAGATAAGAGATACTTTTTGGGTTAGTATAACCCACTATATAATAATTTATAATATGGAGGGAAAATCATTATAACATTACGACGGGGGCTATTATGTGGGTTGAAAAGGTCACCTCAGAAAACAGTGCCATTTGAATGAATTTACTCCGAATGAAACGGGTTGGAACAGAGCAGCAAACGAAGTGGTACTCTGAGAATAGGGGAAAGTGAGAGGTTGCGGCATTTTTCATCAGATCACCAGCTCAGCATCCAGCAAGGCAGTCACCGCCAAGAGGAAGAGCCTTCGCCCTCCCGCAGCTTCCTCCGCCAATACCCGCCTCCAGTAGCCCTCCACCCGACCCGGCCAGTGATTCTGAGCCCCACCCCGACCCCCGCCCACAACCACCAGGGCCACAACCCAGTTTTAGCTTTTTCCAAGTGGCTTTCTCTGAAGATAGGGCGAAGAGCATGACCAATTACCAAACAAACGTACAGGCCTGTAGAACTTGAAGAAAAAACCTTTCTATATGTCCCTGATCCACGCTATTTTTTTCACCTACATTTGGAAAAAGGCGAAAATTTTTGATTGTCGTTTCTTATCTTATTATGTTTATTGGATAGAGCTTTGTCTGGCACATCTGAGATGGTATTTCGTTTATCTTAAATAATCAAAATTGAATGAGTTATGGGTTGCTGAAAATAGTCAAAACGTAGGTAAAATGAACCAAATGGTTGGGTCAGTGTTCTGCTCATGTTTGAAACGTTTCGGTTATTCAATTAAAATTTTAATTTTAAAGCCTTGCAAATGAAATCAAAGAGTCAGCGTTTGGCTCTTTATTGCAGCCATGGAGACTATATTGACGTATTATATAATGGAGTGGGCAGGAAGGGGTTAAAGAAAGGGGGGCACGGATGACGGTTGAAAAATAAATTTGGAAGTGACTTTACGTTTTAACCTCGTTCTCAGTCATTCCGAAGTCGTTCTGAGCTCTTTTTTTTGCTAAAACTGCCGAAGGACCTGAGTCATTCAGAAATGCAGCTCATTTTGCACAAGAATGGCTAGGTAAATTACAGCAGTCCCGTAAATGCTCCGGCAGTTTTGTGACTCTACTCAAAAGCTAATGTTTCACTTAATTAAAGTTTAATATATGCTAAAGCTCAGAAACCACAAATTAAGCTTAGTATGAAAACTGGTTGAATACGATGCAATGAACGATTCTCTATTTTGACATACATGGTTGCAGCAACTTTTGCCTTGGCTTGTTCAAATGAGCGCTAAACTGACTGTATTATCATGAAATGCGCAAAATTTTGACCAAGAGTAGATGAAGCAAAGAGGCAATTGAGAACAGCAATATAGGACAACAAATGGAAGGCGAAGACATATGTGAAGAATGTAGGCTGCCGGTGGTAGCGGTGGAAGGTGGCAGGGGTAAAGCTGGCTTATTGTGAACTTCTAATATGGCCACAAGCAAAATCAATAATATGCAATAGATAATACGCAATAGCAACGAATATTAATTGCTCACTTAATCAATATTTCAGAAATTAATAACTTTAATAACTTTTAACATTGTAAACAAGGGCGGCAACCATCATCAAGCCTAAATGTAGGCTGAAGGGGTTCCTGCCCAGTCTATGATATATAAGCTCAATATACAGTCTATGTTGCAGTTGACCGGCTGGCAAGTGAGCGGAGGCAAAGGCTGTTTGGAGTGAATGCGGCACTCTTAATTTGTAAAATTATAGAAACTTGTGTCACAGACTCGGGCTTGTGAGGAAATTTGGTGCGCTTTTTTTACATCCAAAGCTCCACTCAGCCGTTGCAGTATAAAAGTCATTGCTTCTCAAATGATACCAATTCAAATAGCTTCCCTTGACCCACTTGAAAATTTTCCTATTGTCAACCAACTCCGGGGGGGTTCCTTTTTTAGTAGGGACACGTATGATATGGAAGCCGTTGATGGGAGGGTTGCTGGGCGGAGGCGGGAAGTTAGGATCTGGTGGCCGGGGCAGGAAGGAGTGCGGTGGAGCGGCGGGATGAAAGAGCCGTTGAGGGCCATCCCACTGACAGGAATGTCCCGCCCCCCTAGAGGGGGGGGGGGGGGATACAACCAGTTATAATACCCCCAAGAGGGGGGCCACAACCTGGTTGTATCCCCCCCTACAGAGGGGGCCACAACCATGGTTGTATCCCCCCCTACATAGGGGGCTACAACCACCCCGTACACTTTGTGCCCACCCCAATTTCGAATTTTCCGAAATCCTGGAATTGTGACATGTGTATTTTAAAAAATTATTGCCAGAGAAACGTCAGTGTGGGCCCAGGAATTTGCCGCAGAGTGATTTTGCCGCAGCGAATTTTAAGGCTTGTAGTTTTAGTAGCGACCAATAGGGAGCTACAGTAAATTTTCTATCTTGGAAACTTTTTTGAAATTAAGAATATTTTTATATTGGCGACAACTTTGAAAATTATGTCAAAACTTTTCCTATTTTTCAAGTTTGAGATCTCAAGAACTACTAGGCCGATTTGCAAATTTCAAAAAGCATAATGCTAACAATGTGCTACTTTCTACTGATAGAACTAGTCACGTTTTCCAAAACGCAATGTCGTATTTTACTTTTTTATTAGTCCAAAGCACTTCGTGGTCACCATTGCGCTTTGCGCCATTATGCTTGTTTTCAAATTTCTACCCACCATACACACTGACGTTTCTCTGGCAATAATTTTTGAAAATACACATGTCACTGTTCCAGGATTTCGGAAAATTCGAAATTGCGGTGGGCACAAAGTGTACAGGATGGTTGTAGCCCCCTCTGTAGGGGGGGTACAACCATGGTTGTGGCGGTTCCACGACGGTTCATCACCGCGACGGTTCATCACCACGACGGTTCATCAAAACGACGGTTCATCACCGCGACGGTTCATCACCGCGACGGTTCATCACCAAAAGAGCCCCTCTTTCTTTAAAAAAACATCGAGATAATTCAATTTTTTTATTCAAACAATGCATTAAATTTATAAAGTTATGTATGCTTTAAGGCTTACAACTTATCTAAATGAAGTTTTTACCTTTTTGAAAAAACTAGTTTTGGTAAAAACGATCAATTTATTGATCAAAATTGAAATAAAAAAGCGCATTGTCAAATATTAAAGAGTAAAAGTAAATCATAGAGAATAAATTAAGGTAGAGTAGAAGTGCATGAATATAGTCAAAATTTAAAAAATCGGAGTCATGTGAATTTTGTAATTCCATGATTGATAGATTTAAAAAAAATAACTTTACAAATCTACAACAACTTCATCGTTGATAATTAAAGTTTCTTTTTGCATAAAGAAACCTGCCTGCATAAAGAGCCTAGATGAAATAAATAATGGTGGAATATCAAGAAATAGGGGGAAAATCAATGGTGGGCCTGGTGATGAACCGTCGCGGTGATGAACCGTCGTTTTGATGAACCGTCGCGGTGATGAACCGTCGCGGTGATGAACCGTCGCGGTGATGAACCGTCGTGACACCGGTTGTGGCCCCCTTTGTAGGGGGGGATACAACCAGGTTGTGGCCCCCCCTCTAGGGGAGATTATAACTGGTTGTATCCCCCCTCTAGGGGGGCGGTACATGCCTCCCCACTGAAGCTTGTCAAATGTGCGCTGCTCAGATTTCATTCATCACAAATCTATCTTCGAAACCTTTTTCAAAACCTCATTCTGGTCGTTCTAGGCAACAAATAACCCAGCCAAGTCTGAGAGTGAGCAATGTACTGAATCTGAAATGTCAAACAACCTAGTTCTCAGCTTTAAAACTGCCTTGACCATTTTCGGCAAACTAGTCAACCAAGCAAAGATGACATTATTAAGAGACAGTTTGCGAGAGGATTGAGAGACCTTGTAGGAGGGGTATTCCACTTAGCGAAAATCGAAGGTTCGAGTTGGGAATCGTGATTAGGCCATGGTATTGGTCCATTTAGTTGTGGTCTCAGCCCAACAAACCCTGGCCCAAAATATTGCTTAATTGCTGAGAAATGACCATTTTTCTAACACCTACTTTTTTGACCTTTGGATGACCTAAAAATCGATTTTTGGGCAATTTCAACCAACATTTTTTGACCAACCCCAGACTATTATATATCAATCGAACCGCAAAACTATAACAAATTTCATGGTGACAATAGTTTGCTGCAAAAGAAAAAATTTTTTAATTGATTTTTCAAAAAATCGATTTTCGCATTTTGCAGTTTTCATCACAAAAAAACTGATTGCAAAAAATAATCAAAAAATTCAAGGCTAAGACCTAGCCTATCTTTTAATTCACATTCTTGCCGTCATTTTGGTGTATATAACTTTGCTGTTGGCAGTGTGAGACTCGGAAAATTTTTTGATTGAAAATTTGAACTTCAATCTTAGCCCTATGTTATAACATAGGCAAAAAATGGCCAAAAAATTTTTGCTCTCAAAAAATGATTTTTTTGGCATGAAATGTTCTGTTGGGACCCCCTGCACCTTGCTGCATCATTTGTTTCCCCACAATTAGTCTCAATCTTCTCAAACAGAAATGCCCATTTTCCTATGTTATAGCATAGGCAATGTTAAAGCATAGGAAAATGGGCATTTCTGTTTAAGCAGATTCAAACAAATTCTGGGGAAACAAATGATACAGCGGGGTGGAGGGGGTCGTAAATGAACATATCATGCCGAAAAATTCGAAATTTGAGAACAAAAATTTTTTGGCCATTTTTTGCCTATGTTATAACATAGGGCTAAGATTGAAGTTCAAATTTTCAATCAAAAAATTTTCCGAGTCTCACACTGCCAACAGCAAAGTTATATACACCAAAATGACGGCAAGAATGTGAATTAAAAGATAGGCTAGGTCTTAGCCTTGAATTTTTTGATTATTTTTAGCAATCAGTTTTTTTGTGATGAAAACTGCAAAATGCGAAAATCGATTTTTTGAAAAATCAATTAAAAAATTTTTTCTTTTGCAGCAAACTATTGTCACCATGAAATTTGTTATAGTTTTGCGGTTCGATTGATATATAATAGTCTGGGGTTGGTCAAAAAATGTTGGTTGAAATTGCCCAAAAATCGATTTTTAGGTCATCCAAAGGTCAAAAAAGTAGGTGTTAGAAAAATGGTCATTTCTCAGCAATTAAGCAATATTTTGGGCCAGGGTTTGTTGGGCTGAGATCACAACTAAATGGACCAATACCATGGCCTAATCACGATTCCCAACTCGAACCTTCGATTTTTGCTAAGTGGAATACCCCCTCTGAATCCTCTCGCAAACCGCCTCTTAAACCCAAAGGCCACTAACGATACTTAATAAACAGCCTGAAACATCAGCAATCGCAGTAGCATGCCTGACCTGCAGAGCGGGGCCGGGTGGGCGGCTGCTGGAAGGGGAGGCCAGGGCGTTCGCAGGAGTTTGAAGTGTGGACTTGCGAGTGGTGGGCGCTGGCAGCATGGAGGTGTATTAGATGGAGGAAAAGCTTCTTACACTGTGATCCTCAGTACTGGCAGGGTGACGGGGGCGTGGCCCCTGGGCGCCTTTTGACTCAGAGTTGTTTCCAGCCTGTCCACGGCGGCTGCTAGCAGGCTTGGTCGGATCTACCAGCTCAGCTATCGGGGAGACGCGCTGCAAAGAATGGGGAGATTGGAGGTGGGAGAGGAGAGGAGGGGGAGAAGCGATCGCATGAATAGGATGAGAAAGGAAAGCTGGTACCTTGGAGCTGTGGGGGGACTTGAAGAAAAAAGCGATGCAAACATAGGAACGAAGTTTTTGAAGATTGATTTTGCCAGTGTACGGGAATCAGCTGCCAAGGCCAACAATGGCAAGGCTATGAAGAGCTGCCCCCACACCAACCAACCAACCAACCAACCTTGACCTGAAACATCCCAACCAGTGTTACAGTCAAATGTGCCACCCGGCAAATGTGCCTCCCTCAGGCATTTGTCCTCCCATGTTATAAGGGGGATGCCGGCAAATGTGCCACCCAATGGGTGGCCATTTTCGCGAAATGCAGTCATTTTTCCTCCCATTTCCGGCATTTTGGCTTCCATGTCAGCTTTGTACTCTATTTTGGCATGTGAAATGGTATGTGATAAATTAATGGAGCAGTGTAACCAATAAATCAATGGAAATGAAGAATTGATAGTCGAAAAAAATGGTCAATGGCGATGCTGGGATTTGCATGGTGGATGTCTGCTGACAGATGAAGGCGAGATGATCGTTGAAGAACTTCAGCTGGGCCAGGAGGAAGTAACAGTCGATGGTGGGTGGATTTGCTCAGCTTTACTTCCACTTACACGCGTAATCCTTGCTCGGCTGTTTATCAGCGCCTTCCATGAGCATTTTTAATCAATTCAAGAAAGGGATAAGATTGAACAAGATTGTGTAAGAAAAAGGGAGGAAAAAACTCACATGGGAGCCAAAATGCCTGAAATGGGAGGGAAAATGACTGCATTTCGCGAACATGGCCACCCATTGGGTGGCACATTTGCCGGCCTCCCCCCTTATAACATGGGAGCAAAAATGCCTGAGGGAGGCACATTTGCCGGGTGGCACATTTGACTGTAACAACGGGGGGTGGGGGGGGGGGGGGGGGGTAAAATCAACCAACTCCCGGGGGTTCATTATTAGTAGGGACACATATGGTACAGGCCGATGCCCTGCCAATTAATTTATTCAGCCATAATAGTGCATGCTGGCCACTGGGACAGTTGATGTTTCGTGAAACATATTAATTCAGACCCCATTCTAGCAGAGTTAATCGGACCCACTTGGAGCAGAAGTATGCGAGGCAGCAGAGGGTGAGTAGAAAAAATAGGCTGGCGAAAATGTTGACAAGTAGCCAGTGGCTGTTGCCCATGCCCAGGGCGCCATCTGGCATGTCTCCCATAAGTCGTAGCAGTGGAAGGATAGATTTCGAGTGGCCTTGTCGTGAACGCAATCACCTCACACTTTTCTGTTTCCTTATTTGCTCCTGCTACCATCTCGTTTTCACTGGCCAGGAGCGCTTTGTAGTTTCGTTCTTGGATGTTTCGAAAATGAGATGATGAATATGAAAAGATATGAAGATGAGATGGAAAGAAAAGAGAGCAAAGACTGCTACTCCAACGTTCTATCCATTTTTGGCACGGAATTGACAAGGATGTTCATTAATTTTCAGCAATAAAAAGCTGAGTCCCCCAAAATAGATCACTCTGAAATGGCCCAGAACGGTGGCGCATAAATAATCAACTGCAAATCTGGTGCCTGCTTCCATTCCTTGTTTGGTAATATTTGGTAGACATGATCAGAATACACCCAGTGCTTCTAGCACTGGGCGTTTTCCAAAAGCTATTCAGGGCTCTCAGCCGCTCTGTGATAGAGGGCGAGACTGGTTGTACCTGAATACGTTGGGTAATAACCAACGAACAAGACGCGCCATCCATTCTTGGCCTTCCCCTCCTACATCCTTCCTCTCAGTGACTACAGTAAGCCTCGCATTTATTGATGTTGCCTGCTAAGGGGCCATGAGAGGTCAGCGACAGCAGCGACCCCTAGTGAATTACTGAAATTGTCAATCTCCGCTTCAGTTTTTTCTCTCTTAGCTGATCTCTTTATAATGCTTGCAATCAAATCAGCTTTGAGCAAATTGATTGAAATGACTAGCAAGAAAGGATTAGTCAGACAAGACTATCAGTGGTTCCACGACAGTTTGCACCCGCGACACTTTGCACCCGACAGTTTGCACCCAATAGTTTGCACCCGCGATACTTTGCACCCCGATAGTTTGCATCTGACAGTTTGCACCCAATAGTTTGCACCCAATAGTTTGCACCCGACAGTTTGCACCCAACAAATGCTTGGTGCTGTACAGATAATTCTGGTATCACGACAGTTCGCACCCGTGATAGTTCGCACCCGACAGTTCGCACCCGACCCTTCACACCCGTGACAGTTCGCACCCAAGCCCTTCGCACCCGACACTTCGCACCCAAACTTTTTTGCATGCCAAAATTTTTTAGATGGTTTTTTTTTTATTTTCCTGTGTTTACTATCAAATTTTCTCGATTTTTTTTATTGCATCTAGCTTTGATAATGCTTGATTAATACTTGGTTCAATATTTTTTTAGTCTACATGGTTTTTCCATACGGTAATTGCTAATCAATTGTCTAATCGGATAAGAGCAAATGATTGATCATTATTATTAATATTTTTTAATAATCAATATTATTCATTATCACAGAAATTATTTTGGGATTTATGCACTTAGGAATAACATATTGTACTGCAAATCCTAACTCATTGTTCCAGGATATGGCGAAATTCTATGGGATGAGACATACCACGTTTATGACTATAATTGGGAGAATCGAATTGGAATCCATTTTAAAATAAGAAATTATGGTGGTAATTTGTGTGATATGATTGCTTGCTTGCACTTAAATAAAGAAACAAACTGAAATGTGCCTTTAATTCGATAGTTTCTACTAAAGAAACAGACTAAAATGTACTTTGAATTCAAAAACAAGATTTGGGTACCTCTCTAGTGCATAAAATTGCGGGTGCGAAATGTCGGGTGCGAAGGGTCGGGTGCGAACTGTCGGGTGCGAACTATCGCGGGTGCGAACTGTCGTAGAACCGTTGCACAGGCTGCTAATGTTTCAAATGTTTTGTATATTTAGCAAATAATCATATTTAGTTGATCACACTTCTCATACGCTTACGCAACCACTCAAAAGACGGCTATTTCTCTTGTCACATTTTGGGTTCAAATGGGCTCCAATAGTTCGAATTAATTTAAGGAATATTTATTGCTCTTTTGGATTATATCCCTTCAAGGGAATGGGTCCACTTACCCAAGTATTTGCTTCTTAGCAGGCTTGAGCTGCCCTCAAAGGCAAAGAAGTGCAGACATGGCAGCATCACCCCGGACTCTACCCAACATGGGCCCTTCGGGTCTCTGCAGGTGGATCTTCGGGGGCAGTCCTTCAAGGGGTCGAACTTGTCTTTATCTATGCCTGCATCGTTTTTTGGGTTGAGCATGATGATGGATGGATGATGTTAAACCATTTTTGGTCTATGAAACTATGGTTGATATTATTTCCCCATACAGATCACCCTACGTGCTGTTCTGTTCTCTCCCATTTTCCATAGATGAAAACAAACAAACAAGAGGATTTTGCCGAGGAATTCAGCCACAGAGGCTTGAACATGGATTCAGGAATTGGCACCACTGGGACAGGGCATTTAATCGGTGATACAGGGCTGCAGAGAATTTTGACAGCAGAGTGAAACATCAGGCCAATGGCGGAGAATAAATGTGATACGTGGTTGGCATAGGGCTGGGTACAGGCTCTGTTCGCAGAAGTTTTGGCACAGGAGGGAGCGTAGCCCTAGGGTACAAGAGGGAGAAATGCCATATGCGAGCGTTAGGGAAGCTTGATGGTTGCGGAGCAGCTTGATGGTTATTTCTGACCCGCTTAATCTGCTGACCTTATCGGCTATATACCCGCCAAGCTCTTTGACATAGTCTAGCCTGAAACATCAGGCATTCCCCTAAGACAGTCCCCCGAACAATTCTTTCCTATACAACTCATTTCATCTCAGCCTTTGCTTGCATTCTCATTGGTCGCAAGTTAGGATTACTGGCGCCCCTTCTTTTCCCTTTCTCCCTCCCCTCCTCCTGAGGCCAATGATCTTCTACCGATCTGATCTAATCGACAAGATAATCGCCAAACTTTTTCAAAGTGTCCAGCCTGAAACATCAGCCGTTTCGACTGTTCGAGGCCTCAATTGCTGGTCCATTTGCAGGTGCGGGATGAGAAGGAGTTGGAGCGGCTGCGTTCCGGCTGCTCTGAACTGGACGAAGCCCACGACGACCTGGAGTTGGCCGAGAGCAAGGGCTGCTGTTGCTCGCGGCCAGACAGAGGACACCGCTGCTGGTGTCATTTGCATGGCCAATCGCGTCAAGACACTCCAGAGCCAGCTCAAGGCCGTCGTTGAGGTTTGCTCTACCCGCCTACTCTTTTGCTGGCTTTCTCAATGCTTGCAAAGGAGGAATCCTGGCGTCCCTCCTCTTCCGCTTCTCCCTGCCCTCCTTCATTTCTGCAACTGCTTTTGTGAGGGGAACGGATCAGACATTGGAGAGCTATCGGACTTGGTGCGAGCAGTGAAGGCGGGGGGGGGGGGCTGAACGCGACACTGGCACAGGCAGTCAGCAATGCGGAGTGGCAGCATCATGCTCGCATCAGCCTCTCCGTTAAGGTTGGCAATCATTTCATGTTGACAGACGCACCCAGATCTACCATCTGCAAATTAACCCAATTATTATGAATCTAAGGTTATGCACATATTTTGAAACATCAGGTAGGCAGGGAGGCTAAGCTAATTCTGACCTGCAACGAACCTTGAACCTTCAGGAATACAAATTTATGGGCTGACTCCTAGAACCCCCCCCCCAAGACTTACACCCCCCCCCCCAAGACTTACACCCCCCCCCAAGGGGTTACACCCCCCCCATGAATTACACCCCCCCCCCCAAGAATTACACCCACCCCCCAAGAATTACACCCCCCCCAAAGGGTATATATTGAAAAAATTTTTATTAGCTTAAAATGCTTCTCTTTACATATCTCGAAATTTAAACTCACGGAATTTTCATGTAGATGATTAAATACCTACTTTTACTGCTACTAGTTAGTCTGCCTATTACCAGGAGTAGTACTAGGATACTGTTTACGGCAACCCCTTAGGCTTAGTCAAAATGCGCGTATACTGTGGCAGTACCACCCATAGTTGCTTAGGAGCCATGGTCCATACTGTGGCAGTACCTACTAGTTGCTTAGGAGCCATGGTCCATACTGTGGCAGTACCTACTAGTTACTGCTAGTAGGTACTGCCTAACTAGTAGGTACTGCCACAGTATGGACCATGGCTCCTAAGCAACTATGGGTGGTACTGCCACAGTATACGCGCATTTTGACTAAGCCTAAGGGGTTGCCGTAAACAGTATCCTAGTACTACTCCTGGTAATAGGCAGACTAACTAGTAGCAGTAAAAGTAGGTATTTAATCATCTACATGAAAATTCCGTGAGTTTAAATTTCGAGATATGTAAAGAGAAGTATGTTAAGGCAATAAAAAAATTTTCAATATATATGCCTTGGGGGGGGTGTAAATCTTGGGGGGGGGGGTGTAATTCATGGGGGGGGTGTAAGTTTGGGGGGGGTGTAAGTCTTGGGGGGGGGGGGGTTCTAGGAGTCAGCCAATTTATGAATTACCACGAGCTAAAGCACAAAAAAGTCTTGCTTCAAAAACGGGTCAAACTGGCTGCAGTCTCAACTGAGCTCTGGTTGCATGCGCTTCTACATATCACCAGCCTCCCCTGTCCCCGACGCTCTCATCTTCCTCAAGCGACGCACCCAGTCTTCCGAGTTTGCCTTTTTTTATTTGGCCACAATCTGAGCTTTGCCTTGGCATTCACTTTGTGTGCGAAATTCAGCTGTTTTGCTGCGCAACTCCCTCGTCCGAAAGCATCAGGCAAAAGTTGTTAGGTTGTGAGTATTCGACCACAATATGTTTGCGCCCTGCCATGATCATAGTTTTTTGTAATCATTTCTTAGAGAGATTATCTAAGAATCTAAATTATCTATCTAAACCCTATTTTTATTATCTAAACCAAATTTTAACCAAACCCTATGTGAGGCTGAAACATGCCGTAGCTGGGTTGTGTACAGAGAAGGCAATGCGAACAGTCTGTCGGCGTCTGTGATGGAGTTGGAGAAGGTGGTGAGTGCTGCGTGGCCCGGAGGAGGTGTCCCTGGACTACGGCGGCCGCGTCCGCCTCTTCAACACCCGCCTCAGCACCACACTCATCAGCCTCGGTGCTCTGGATGGCCAGGAGCTGGGGGCCTCCCGGAGTTACGACTTTCGGTTCCCACTGCTCTCTTTCTCAGCAGCAGAAGGCGGGTTAGTAGATTTGTGGAGGACGGCTAGGCTCAGGTTCTCCAGCTACTGCTCATTCAGCATTCAATCGCTGCCCCCCCATTCCAAAGGATTTCATTGCTTTTATCAATAATGCAGTGATAGTGATTAGTCCTATTCTATCATAAAAGATCAAGTTCAAGCGATCAAAATTTCCTTGGATCAATAAATTTTGGGGCAAAAGCTCATATTTGGCTTTGATCCAATACAATGCTAAATGCAGTTCAGGAGAGGTTAGGATTCCTTTATTTTGCGGAAATTTTGTGGAATTTTTCTACCACACAACTTTTAGATCCCATCGAAATTTACCAAAACCAACAAATAGAAGCGGACATTTTGAGCTAGCCTTTGAAAATTCCGAGGCTGAAATCTCGGTTGATTATTAAAAAATTGGCATATATTTGCGTTCAGTTTAGAGAAGTCAAAAATTTGCAATTTTGGCATATCCGATTTTTAGACCCCAAACAGGTATAGACTGCTCAATCAAATTCTGTAACTTTCAAATCATGGAAAATGAATGACAAAATTATCGCACTATTTCTAAAACGCCTAAAATTAAATAAAAGGCGATATTCACAAGCTGATGACGTATCATAGGAACTAGCGCCATGTTGCCTGCCATGTCAGGGCCAGTGCTTATGTAACCGCCTACTCTGTCTAGCCCCTCACTGTGGAAGAAAACCAGCCCAACACTCACGGCATCAATGGAGCCTGTACGGAACTGGACCTGATGGTGATCTGGAGGGAGCCCGTCGCCCACAATGGCCAGGACAGCACCTGCTCTGCCGCCGCGCTCCGTCTGCATGCCTAGGCCGCCTCCCTGCCAGCCTATTCATCACCTCCTCCTGCTTCCTCTCCTTCCCAGTCACCCGCCTGGCTCGAGCCTCCAGGAGCAGCAGAGTGGACCAGCCCTGCGGGGTGGTGGGAGGCTGTCACAGCTCACGCAGCAACGGGAAGCGCCGTCGGCCATCGCGAGCCCGCCCTTGCCCAGCCTGCGCCTGCAGCTAACCCCTCCTACTACCGCGTCTTCTCTCACTCCTTCCCCTCGCCAGAGCACCGCCCGGGAGCACCTGCACCCCTCGCATTCCGGCCACCAGCAGCTCAGCACCTCACAGCCCAGCCTATGCTCTGCAGCCCCTGCCTGCCTCTCCGAGCGCTGTGGCTTCCAGCCTGAGTCCTGCTACGCCATGCCTGGGGCCTTTGCCTGCCTCCCTGGCCTCCAAGAACCCTCAGCGCCTCTCGGGTCCCTTCCTTGGCCTCAGAGCCTCGGAAGCCCCAGCCTTTGCGGTTCCCACTCCTCAACCTCTTTCCCAATCGTCTGGCTGCCGGGTTTGCCAGTGTCCGAGCTGATGGACAGGCCAGCGATGGGCACATACAGCTTCGACAGCTCCTCCGCCCTCTTCACCTCCGAGCCAAGCTTGTCGCCTATCCGTGGCGGCTCGGACCCCTCCCGCAAGGAGGGGGCACGAAGTACAAGCACCTACCGATCAGCGTGTCAAAGTCCTCCCCTGTTTTTTCTGCTGGGCGACGCGGGGCTGAGTACGCCGGGCTCCGTCGTCGCCTGATCTCACTCTCCAACGACGTTCACCCCAACCCCGGCCCTCCTCTTTGCCTTCGGGCAGCCCGCCCTCGCCACCACCGCCCCCGCAATCATCCCCCACCTTCTGGCCTCAAGTTCATCTTTCTCAACACCAACGGTCTCCGCCGCCACCGCCCCGAGCTCTCAGATCTCCTTCTCCGCCTCCAGATCGACATCGCCTTCCTGGCAGAGACACGCCTGGCCCCCGGCACTGCATGCCCTGCATTCCCTGGCTTCTCCCTGGTCCGTGTGGACTGCCCCGTCCATCGAGGAGCAGCCGGAGGGACTCACGGCGGCCTCGCTGCGCTCATCCGGAGTAACCTGGCCTTCGAACACCTGCCCCGCCTCCTCCCACCCACAGCAGCCACAGAATACCTGGGCATCCGCTGCGCCTCTGTCTCTCTGCACTGCCTCTATCGCCCCCCAACTCGCGCCGGCCTCCAGGACAACAGAGACGGCTCCCTCCACCTCCAGCACTGGCCAACCTCCAACAGGGACATCTTCTTCGGCGACCTCAACGCCCACGCCGCCAGCTGGGACCGTCACTGCAACCCCGAGCCCATCGGCGAGGAGCTGGAGGACTGGGTCGCCTCCAAAGGCTTCGTGGTCCTCAACTCCGGGGAGCCTACCCGCTTCGCAGCAGACGGCACCCCCTCGGCCCCAGACGTCACCCTCTGCCCAGCTGCCCTTGCTCCCAGGATGACCTGGGCTTGCCTGCCTTTCCCCAGCAGCGATCATGCGATCCTCTGGCACCACCTAGACTTGGCCCTCCCCACACCCACCCGCCCTAGGCCACGCTTCTCCTTACCAAAGGCAAACTGGCCAGCTTACAAGGAAGCGGTGAGCGCGGCCCTGGCGGACAAGTCCCCAGACACCGGCTCCATCGACGCGGCCTCCAAAACCTTCACTGACGCTTGCCTCAATGCCATGAAAGCCTCCTGCCCCTTTGGCGCCTACCCGTCTCCAAAGCCTTGGTTCACTCAGCCATGCAAGGCCGCGAGGAAGAGGGCCAGAGCAGCCCACAGAGCCATGCGCCGCCGCCCCACCCGAGCCTCCTGCAATGCCCACAGGGAAGCTAGAGACGCTGCCACTGCCACCTACTGGCGCGAGAAGAGAAAGGCCTGGCGTGCCTTCACCGCCTCCCTCAACCCCAAGACGCCCTCTTCCAAGGTCTGGAGCCTCTTGCGAGGAATGGACGGACGGAGGTCTACCGCGCTCCCTGGCTCACCCCTCTACTCTCCTGCCGGGAAGAAAGCCTCGTCTGACAGGGAGAAAGCTGAGCTCGCCTGCGCCCACTACGCGTCCACGGCCAGAAACGCAATCCCCCGCCGTCTTGCCAAGCCCACCAGAGCCCTCATTCTCCACCGCCTCCGTTCGAAGGAAGCCCCAGGCCAAGAAGCAGACCCTTTCTCCCCCGCTGAGCTGACAGCTGCCCTCAAGGCCTCCCAAGGCAGATTGCCAGGCCCAGACCGAATCCTGCCCGCCATGCTAAAGCAGCTCCCAGAGGATGGGAAGGCCTTTCTCCTGGCCTTAGCCAACAGGTCCTGGATCTCAGCCACCGTCCCTGCCACCTGGAGACGAGCCTGCATCATTCCAATCAGGAAAAAGGCCAAGCCAGAGGCTCAGGTGAAATCGTACAGGCCAGTCTCCCTCTTCTCCGTTGTTGGGAAGACCCTAGAGAAGATGATCTGCACCCGCCTCCTCCACTGGGCAGAGAGCGGAAACCACCTCCCAGAGCAGCAGTCAGGCTTCCGCCCGGGACGCTCTACAGCAGATGTCCTGGCCCCCATCCTCCAGTCAGCCTTCGACGGCCTGAATGCCCCCAAACCTGCCTCCCGCTCCCTCATCGTCTGCATAGACTTTGCGGCGGCCTACGACCAAATCTGGCGGGACGGGGTCTTGGCCCAGCTGGCCTCCAAGGGGGCCCCCCCAGCATGGCTTCGTTGGCTAAAGGCGTGGTTGGCGGATCGACAGGCTTCAGTCCGCTGGGGTCCATCCACGAGTAGGGCCAGAGTCTTCCGTCAAGGCCTACCCCAAGGCTCCTCCCTTTCCTGCTACTTGGCGCTGTTTGCCTGGGCGGATCTCCCTCGCAGAGTCTCAGCCGCCGCTCCCTCCGTCCGCTGCTTCCAGTACGCCGACGACGTGGTCCTCACCTGCTCCAGCCCTCACCTCGCCTCCCTCCAGACCCAGATGCAGGCCGCCCTCGATGAGCTCGCCACCTGGGCTGCCGACACCTGCACCGCAATCGCCCCAGAGAAGACGGCCGCTCTCCTTGTCACCTTGGATCCAAACGAGGGCCCTGGCAAACCGGGGGCCCCGGCCGTTTTGCTGCTAGGCCACCCTGTCACCCTCTCTCCCTCAGTCACAGTCCTGGGAGTCTCGGTTGACGCAGGCATTCGAATGGGCCTCCAGGCAAAAGAGGCCGCGGGGAAGATCAGCCGCCGATGTCAGCTCCTACGGGCCCTGGCAAGTACCTCCTGGGGCTCCTCCTCTGATTGTCTCCGCTCCCTCTACACAGCCTACGCTAGACCAGCGGCGCTCTACGGAGCCTCGGCATGGGCACCCTTCCTGGCTCCCTCAAACCTGGACCTCCTGGAGCGCAGGCAGAGACAAGCAGCTAGATCAATCCTTGGCCTCCCCCCCAGCACACCAGGCGCAGCTGCCTTTGCGAAGCAGCCCTCCCTCCACTCCGTCTCCTAGCCCTCTCGGACGCTGCCACCCTCCTCGCCGCACGCCAAGCCCGCCCCCCTCACCATCCCCTCCTGGCCACCACCCTCGCCCCCCCAACTCGCCCTCGCCTGAAAGCGCGAGGGGGTCTCCGCCTCTGCTGGCGAGAGAAGAGTAAAGAGGCCTTGGAGGCGACCCTCGGCGCTGACTACTGCCTAGAGCCTTGGCCCCCTCCAACCGCGGCCCTCCCTCCTTGGGCCCCTGCCACCCCCTACGAGTTCCACTTGGCAAGCGACCTAGCGGACCCAGAGGCCCCCCCCCAGCAGCCAAAAAAGCAGCCGCCCTGGCCGACCTGGAGGCCCTCCATCAGCGCTTTGCCCCCCAGCTACTCACCTTCTCAGACGGCTTAGTAGCAGGAAGACGCGGGTCAGGGTGGGGGGCGGCCATCGTGTTCGACCCAGGAGGCCTTGAACTCACCAGCAGCACCCTTCCAGCCGGCAGCCCCTCGAGCTCAACCCAGGCAGAGGCAGTTGGACTCCTCCTCGGCCTCAACTTGGCCCAGCAGCAACTCCCTCCGGCCCCAGCCAGCCTCTTCTTCCACACCGACAGCAGGGCCCTGTGGCTACGGCTGCAGACCAGCTTCCCCCGCCTCGAAGACCACACCACTGCCAGCATTCGAGCAGCCCTACACCACCTCTCCCAGCGCCAGTACACCCTACACCTCGTCTGGATACCAGGACACTGCGGTCTCCTGGGAAACGAGAGGTCCGACCAGCTGGCACGAGCTGCCGCGGCAGAGGGACCAGCAAACCCACCCGTCGGCCCCCCACCAACCAGCAGACCATCGGTGAAGACAGCCCTGAAGGCGTGGGTCCAGGGGGAGTGGGAACTGGAATATGAGGAGGCGGTAGAGGCAGCTGACCCCGGGGGCTCCCTTGCCAACTACCATCGCATCTCCAACGGCCAACCCCTCCAGCTCAAAGACTGGCCAAGAGCCAAATCCACCGCCCTCCACCAACTATGCCTGGGACGCCCATCATTCCTCCAGGCTACCAAATACAAGATGAACCAAGCCAGAAGCCCCAACTGCCCCTTCTGCCAGAACGAACCAGAGGATACCCTACACTTCCTCCTAGCCTGCCCACACTGGACCGAGCAACGTCGAGCCTGCCTCGGCCACCACCCGACGCTCGCCACCCTCCAAGCCAACCCAGAAGCAGTCTCGGAGTTCCTGACACGCTGCGGGCGCCTTTGACGCCCTCCACTTCGCCGAGTGGATCGGAAATACAACCAACCAACCAACCCTCTTCACCTCTGCCCAGGCCTGCCTCCAAAACGCCAGTCTATGCAACCCCAACCCCAGCCACCCCACTCCTTTCTCATACCCTTCAATCCCATTCACATTCTCTCTTCCCTCTCCCTGAGTTTACACACACAGCTCTGCTAGGATTACATCAGCTCCTCTCAGCTTGATCTCCTATGTCTGTGTACTCTGCGGGGTGCCTAGCCTGGCCAGTCAGTTGTCATTTCATTCCAGTGACCTCACTCTGTCTGCCAGCCCAGCTCCTTCCCCCGCCCCCAGCACTCTCCTGCCAGAGTCGAGAGGGAACTTTTGCTAGACCAGAATCTACTACGCCATCTCCTCACTCCCATCAAATGCTTCTCCAGCTTCCCCATGCACCATCCTCAGCTTCACCCTCCTCTCAGCAGCCCTGGCTCATCTACAGCCTTAGCCTTTGGTCCCAGCGATCCAGCCAAGTCTGAGCCTGCTCTGTCAATTTTAGGCAACTGTTTTCGCAGCAGCATGCCGTTTTATGGGTGCCGTGATTCGGGCAAAATTCAGGGTTTAGCTTTCAAGTGATCAATGCTCACTTCGCCCGGGAGAATTGATGACGTATCATAGGAACTAGTGCCATGTTGCCTGCCATGTCAGGGCCAGTGCTTATGTAACCGCCTACTCTGTCTAGCCCCTCACTGTGGAAGAAAACCAGCCCAACACTCACGGCATCACAAGCACCAGAAAACAATTGAAAAATAAGAAGAGAAAATTTTGGTTATCATCAGAGGAATAGTGTGAAGTAAAACGGTGGGAGAAGAGGTGCTGGCTTCAGGCTTTGGAGCATCTAGCCGACTGTGATTCGTCTGTGGAAGGGGAACTGGTCAGCTTCCTTCGCCAGCACTCCAGCCTCATTCCTCTCGCACTATGGCTTTTCGACACCCATCCTTTACGCAGGTAAAAAGCTCCTATCAATGCTTGGCCTATACAGTCTTAACTAATCCCCCTCTCAAATATCAGCTCAGCCTGCTTGGCTCGATCGGGTGGCTTCCACTATTATCGATGTTTGGTCAATACAGTCACAACTAGTCTCCTCTCTGAAACATCAGCTCAGCAAAGCAACTATGCCAATTCGTCAAGAACTGTTTTCTGTTAAGAAACATAATGATTGGAATAAACACACAGGCCAGTGCTGTTGACAGCTGCGGAGACGTTGAAAGGCCAGGTGGGCTTGGCGGCTAGTCTCTATTGACCGCTGCTGTTGCCAGGGATTGCGACTGGGCTCTCGTATGCTCAGCTTCCCTTTTACCTACTGCTCTGATGTTTCATCCATTTAATAAATAGTCTAGGGATTTTTTAACCCTTAATATATGATCTGCTACACCGTGCCGAAGAGATTAGTTTTTGACAGCTAGTGTATGAGCTCCATGGAATGTAACAGGCATTTTGAACTTGCAATCTGGTAAACAAAAGAAACAGGCATCAACAAGGCTGGCGTCACTTGGAAACATGTAGACACGGGCACTACCTTTCAGCAAATGGCAACTGCAGATGCTGCCACTCGGCTTACCTAATTTGGCCTCGTATGTATGCGGAGTAGCCGAGCGTCTGAGCGACCGCCGTCAGCACCGAGACGCTGCCCATCTTTACACCCATCATCTCCAGGTCCTGCCCTCCCTTTCATACCAGCTCCGATCTCAAAACAAAATAGGCCGCAGCCCCTCAGAACAAAATAGGCTCCCAGCATTCAACGAAAGATGCCAGAGTCAATAGCTTCCAGGAGAATGCAGCCGCAGTTGACTGCCTCTGCGAGGGTGAGGCGATGCGTTGCTGCTGGGCAGGGAATCTACGGCTGGGAAACTGGCCTCCAGGACGGCTGTTCTCTTTCAGACGCTGGCCAAGACGAGGCCTCCATCGGATGGTCTTTGAAGACAGGGAAAAAGGTTGATTGAAGATGGAGTTTGAGTGGTTGCAGTGAGAGAGTCAACTGGTTGAGGTGCGAGCGGCCAAGGCTGGGAGGCTGTTGGAGAGCTGGCGGATGTCAAAAGGGAACGGGCCTGCCAGTGAGATGAAGAGGTTCCCTTTAGGCTGGGGATATGGAGGCTTGGTGGCATTTGGGAGAAAAATATTAATGAAACTAATTCTTCTAAGACCTCGCTCCTCAAACTTAAGCTTAACTTTAGCTTTTCCTTTCATAAGCTTAGCATTTCTGTCGCATGCAGTTGCAGCTAGAGATTAGGCAGCCTTTACTTGGCTGACAGCAGGAGAGAGGCTCAGTCGACAGATTCGAATAGCTACAGTAGTTGCCTTGTTTGCTGGCAGCGATAAAATTGATGTTTCAAGAGCATTTCTTGGTCTCAAGCGGCTGTAACTGCTTTGATGGAATTTGAAAAACCAGAAAAAATACATTAAATCCAGCCAATCAACTAAACAGGCAAGCTGAAATGGCGAATTGAGGCCAGCAGAGCGGTGTCCATCGCCTCGAGAGCCTCTTCAGCCAGCGGACGCAGCTCCACAAAACGAGCTGAGCGAAGCCGATGAACCCCGACGCCCTGCAGTCAATGGGAGGACATCGCTCTTCTGGCAGTTTTGCCAAGTTGGCCAGCAAAGCTGACGCACTGCAGGCTTTCTTGCTCTTTTAACATCCAGGGCTGACCAATTTTCTCTCCGCTGAACTAGGTTCAGCTGCCCTAAAAAGCCAGAGGCAGCCGACAGAAAATTGGGCCAGCACTCCTTACATATTTGGCTAATTTTATGATTATTTTTAGCCACCACTGAGCATAAGCTTTGTGTCAACTTTTGAGTCAAAAATTTTGAATTTGAGAAACTTTGCTTCAACAATTTCCAGCCCATTTGTGCTGCTTGACCCAAATTTCCCCCCCCCCCGAACCAAAATCCTATATCCGCCCTTGAGCCTATCCATATCTCAGTTTCGTGCCAGCATGAATTGTCAGAAAGCATAAAACGAGCGCTGGCGGGACTTGGGCGCCTCTGTCGCTGGGGGCTGGGCTGCTAGCTGCCGAAGGCTTTGAGGGCAACCTCTCCCAAGGCATTTCCCAGGCCTGGCCCTCTAACTGGTCTCCCTGGACCCTTTCATGGAACCGTACTTCTTCGATTCTGAATGTCTTTTGACTGATGTTTCATTGATGAAGTAAAAAAAATGTCATTGTGTTCTTTGATTCAGTCATGATTACTAGGTATAATTATATGAAGGTTTGGTCCAACAGTAGTTAAATATCTAGACAGAATAAGCATGCCAAGTATAAATTTTGCAAAATTTTGAGAAGGATTTGTTGTTTGTTGAACGGTTTGATGAATCCCCATCCTTCCACTGTCAATATTTGCTTACGAAGCGCGGACAGTGGTCATGACGGATCTGATCAACAGTCCAATGAAAAGGCTGGTCATCTGCTTTATTTTTGTGCCAGTCAAAAAACATTCATCGTCATAATCAAAGAAAGGATCAAATTACAGAACACCTGCATTTCATGATCAATCCACAAATATAACTTCAATTTAGACCATTTCAATTAAAAGATGAAAAAAGTTTAATCAAATCAGTTGAAATATTATATTCAAACACATAAATTCTTGATGTTTTAAAAATATCAAAAAGCATAAATCCCTGGTTTTTGAGCAGGAGTCTTGAGGTAATGGGCGAAAACATAAGTGATGAAGCAACAATCAAACATACAACTTGGAAAATTTAGAAAAAACGAGCTTATTTGTTCTTGAAACAAAGGCTGCGCATCTTGGCGACAGCTGAGAATACTTTGTTAGTCCTACAGTCCTACTAACCAATCACATTAGTTTGTGAATTTGCTTTTAGTAATGCTGGAATAAAACATATATAGCATTGTTAAATTTGAACCTGAAGTTACACACATACTTAAAATTATTTACCTAATCTTGACGCTTGTAAAATCTTAAAAATGTTGCACACTATTCAAGTTTTGACGTCCAATTGATTCAAGTGTTTACAGGCTTTTTCAACAACAATTGGCATTCATCTTATTCGAATCAGAGTCGCTGGTTGCATTATCCGTAGTTGCTCATAAGCTGATGTTTCAAAGATTTCCAATTTTAGATAATTTTAACCAATTTAATGAATATTTGGCTGTTTTGTGTAACTTGAACCAGCTGGATAGAGAGTTTTTCTGGCAAAAATCATCAAATAATTGCAAATTGAAGCATGAATTAGCCAAACATGGAGCATCTGACAGCTGAGTAGAGCAAAATTTCCTCCAAAAATCTTCCTTCTGACCATATCTCCGCCTGGGAGGGATGAAATCGAGCCCAACTGCGCAGTTTAAACCACATAGCCACCCTGAAAGCTAAGGATAGAAAGCGCACCGTCGAACATGCCTACCTCCACCTTACCTCCATGCTTTCAGTATAGTACTCGAAGGTGGGGTTTCAGAAAATCCATCAGCTCAAAATTTGCATCGAAGAATAATTGTATTTCGCCAATATTGGGATGGATCTAATAAAATTGCACAATGAATTTGAAGCGTCTGATAGGATACATTTTGGGAGCATTTGCATGGGCTGAAAATTTACAAGGTTTTCCGTTTTTCAATGGCTATGGACACGTAATACCAGCAGTTTCTTAAATGAAAAAAAGTGTAAAGCAGGCAAATTGGGATATTGGGCGGAATAAAATGTGAGGCACAAAATGGGGTTAAAGCAGAGTATAAAGTGGGTTTTGGGGCTGGACAGCAGCTCATCTGAGCTCGCTTCCGTCACAACTGCCCTTCATCGCTCGGTCCTGTTAACTTTGCAGAGGAGTCTGGAGCGGATTTTGGTTGGCAGTCTCTCGAAGACGACGGGGGCGAGGTGCAGGAGCGTGGCGTCGGCCAGCTGGTGCAAGAGCAGTGTCATCACCAGCATGCCTAACATCACGCTCACTCTCCTGTTCTGCGCGGCAGTGAGAAGGGGTCTTTGACATGGAGAAGGGGGAGGACTGTCGCTGTCGCTATCTTCGTTGCTATGCTTGCGACTTTCCCCGCTTCCGTCCTTTATCTCCAACTCCTTGTTATCCTTTCCGCTACTGACAATCAGTGGTTGCTACTGGTTCAGTTAGTTGCTGGTGAGAGATTTCATGAGGATGTCGAGGTTCTTGGGGTGGTAGACACCCTGGAGAACGAGTTGGAGAGGGAGTCCTCGGTACATCGCCTGATGGTTGGCAGTGCAGGTTCTGCACTTGTAGACGGCGTTGGAGGAGTCCAGGAGCTGCAGTGCCAAGTCACGCTGCTCCACCTGGTAGTGGGTCGGGAGGCTGAGCTTGCAGGAGTATGGCGCAGGTGTAGAGGGTGGAGTTGCAGGAGTTGCAGCGAACGGGTGCATTGGCGTCGTTGTTGGTGGAACCACGGCACTCGGTGCATTTGTTCGCTTTGGCGGAGGCCATGTTGACGCACGCGGTCAGGAGCTAGCTGATGCTTGGCTGCTGCAGATGGCCGAGATCATCAGCTTGCATAGCTAAATTTTCTCGCCTGGGGGGACAGGGGAAAAGATAGAGAAAAAACTCAGTCAGGGACGAATGGTCATAACTCAAGATGAATAAATCGAATTGCCTGAACTTCGCTTAGAGACCCTTCATCCTGTGTGACAGAGTTGCACCAAGGGTGTCTTATACTGTGTCACTTGAGATAGGGTCTATGGCCGTCGTCGTAGGCCTACAACATGGTCATCTAGAGACTTCGAGCGCTCACGCCTCTTTCACACCTTGCTTCCGGTCATGGGTAGCTGAAAAAATCACTTGCGCTCATTTCAGCGCCTAGGCGCGAATTTGAAGTTCACACGTAGGTGTGAAATTTAGCATTTACACCTAGGTGTGAACATCTGGCCATTCGCCAATTAATAATAATACGCTCAATTTGCGTCATTTAAAATACATGAAAATTAATTCATGATTTCTTATTTTGCAAATGGCGACGTATTATTACGTCAGATAACAATGCGCTCAGTTAGCGTTATTGAATTCGTATTTCACGATTTCAACTTCGCAAACAGCGACAAATGTTATCTTTTTAAGCCATAAGAAACAAGTTTTATGTCCCGTCGGATTAATTGTAGTGAAACAATTAATTTTAGCCGTGCAAACAGACTATATCTCTTTTATTACACAAAAACACGTAAGCTTTTTAGCATTAGAATGAATTCTGGAAAATATTCCGATAGAATTCGTTTTTAAGCTAAGCTTGTATTTCTTCCCGTTAGAACGGCGTAATCTTGTTTGACAACTTAACTTCTGGAATTAATTTGACAGAAGTTATTGACTAAGATACGCGTTCTTTGCCTTTTTGCCCAATTCTATTTCAGTGCCAGCAGATTCAGCTTATTTAATAAAAAATAGCAAATGCGTTACTTCAAATGTTCCAAACGGCTCAAAGGAGCGGCATATGTCTTTTCGAAAAGAGCAGATTAGAAGCTGCGCTTGCGTGTTGCCCAAGCAAACGCAGCAACATTCTTCGCATTGCTTCTCCACAGCCATTCGAACCAACGAGTCTCTCAGCACGGAGGGGAGAGGAGGAGAGGGGCAGGCGGGCATCATGGGCAGGGCAGGCGGGGTCTCAGGCACTCGGAGCATAGCAGGGATGCCCCGCGCGCTGCGCCAAGTCCCAGAGGCTCTGCCCACAGCAGCCTCCAGTCCTCTCCCGGCCGCCCGCAGCACCAATCTCTCTCCCAACGCAGCGGAGGGAGAGGAGAGGGGGAGACGCACGCGGGGGGGGGGGGAGGGCGGAGGGGAGAGCAAAACATCCCAGCCACAACCGCCAGCCGCCCACCCACAGAGCCGCAACCCAACAGGCGCAACCAGGGGCAGAGGGCGCCCCCCCCACCCACACACCGCCCCGCCCCACCGCGCCCCAGACCCCCCCGCCCGGACAAAGCCAGACAGCCCCCAAGAAGAGTGTGCTAGGAGGTGTGCAAGAAGGGGTGCAAAGAAAGGAAAGGGTTGTTTGGGTACCTTCCTCTTTCCCCGCGACGTCTCGAGGGACTTCTCCCTGGGCGAGCGATGGCGGGGGCGGGGGCTGGGAGGGCGTCCTTGAGGGGAGGCCTTGGCCGAGGCCCCGCGGGCCAAGCGAAGAGAGGCGTGCACCTCCTGGGATGCGCATGACGCTGAGGGAGGGTGGAGGGGGGAGGGGGGATTGGAGGGCGACTTTGGTGGCGACCTTGGTGGCGACGGAGATCTCCGCGTAGTGGCTGGAGCGCGACTCCGTGCCCGCGGCCACCGCCCTCTTCTTCTCCTCCTTCGGCGCCGGGGCCCTGGCCTCCTCCCTACCCTCCTCCTCCGTGGCGTCTTCCGCCTTGGCTTCAACCGCAGCCAGCTCCTGCTGTACTCGATTGACGGCCAGGTCACCGGAGGCGGAGTTGAAGCGGAAGGGAGGGAGGCCCACGAACTTCTGGTTGATGGAGGTGATGTGTTCGTAGATGTCCGCGAGGGCCTTGCGATGGCTGGCGCAGTTGTCCAGCTCCTTCAGGATGTCGAGGTGCTCCTGGGGAGTGAACTGGGTGGCGCTAAGCGTCGCATTCTCCGCCTCCAACTGCATCAGCCGCTGCTGCTGGTCCACGGTGTTGGAGAGGACGCGGCGGAGGTGGCCCACCTCCTTCTCCAGCTGCTGGTTCCGGGCTGTCAGCTCCGAAACCTGCAAACTGAAGGGGTGGCCTTGGGGGGTCTTCATGTTCTTGTAAAGGTTGGAGAGGCGTCTTCTGGTGGACTCCAGGTCCTTGCCTAGGTCGTAGTTGAAGTCGCGGAGCCTCTCGTTCATGCCGTAGACCTCCCACATGTCCTGGACCTCCTTCTTCAAGAGCTCCTTCTCCGCCTCCGACTGACGCAGCATGTCCTGGAAGATGCCGATGATGTCCACGCAGCGGCGGCGGACCTCTTCCGTGGTCGCCAGCCTTTCCTCCACGTCCTCATTTCCTTCCACCTCCCTCTCCAGAACCCACTTAGGGAGGCTGTGGAGACGCACAGCCTCAGCCCTACAGCCGCAGAGATGGGACAGAATGCCTACCCGGACTGCGTCGGTGGCTTTGTCCAGGAGTGGGGGAGGGAAGGGCTCCTCGTCATCCTCCTCCTGGGCGTCCTCCTTGTTCTCCTCCAGGGGCTCCTCCTTGGCCTCCTCCTTGGCCTCCGTGGGGGGAGGGGGAGGGGGAGCGCCCTCCAGTTCCACCTCGGCCCGGTGATCCGCGTCAGTTGGAGGGGGCGGAGGGGGAGGGGGAGGGGAGGACTTCTCCGGGGGGCAGGGGAGGGGGGAAGGAAGGGGGAGGGGGGAGTCGACGGGGGCCGAGGTTGCGCCAGAGCTCTCCGCTGGCTCCTTTCTTCTCTGGCTTCGTCTCCTGGTTCCGATCATCATAGGCGGAAGGCGGGGGGCGGGGAGAGGGGGGAGCCAACTCTGGTGTCTTGGGAGGGGGAGAGGGGGGAGGGGGCATGGCGGCGTCGGGCTGGATGGGCTTGAGGGGGTCCGCGGGATCGTAGGCTGCAGAGTCGTCCTCCTCGTGGACGACAACCTCGGCGAGCTCGGCGTTGGGGTCCGCGCCCTCGGCCCTTTCCTCTTCCTCCAGCAACTCCTCCGGCGCCTTGTCCACGATGACGAGGCGGTCGCTGTCCGTAGAGGCGTCCAGCACGTCCTCGTCTCCCGACACCGCCTCCACCCCATCCTCCAGGGCGGCCTCACCCTCCGTCTCCTTCAAGGCCGCCTCCACTACTTCCAAGGCCTTCACCATTTCTACCGATTCCTCTTCTCCTTTGTTTTGCTGCCCATACAGCCAAACGTGTAAGTCACGGAGATCAGGAGAGGCCTGAGAGAGGGGGACTTTGTTGGCAGAGGCGGAGCTGAGCGAGGACTCAGACTCGGAGCCAGGGTTGGGGGCCGGCTTCGACCGCGTCGTCTTCTTCACCGTCTCCACCGTCTCCACCACCTCCACCTCCTCCACCGCCTCCACCGGAGCCTCCGGAGCCGTGGGCTTCTTCACCACCTTCTTCGCCTTGGTGGCCTTCTTCATGCCGGAGGACGATCGGAGGACCTTGGAGGGCTTGGAGGCGGGCGAGGTGGGACGCATGGCGCGCATGATGATCGAAGCGAAGCTTGAGATGAGCTGTGCGAGAGAGAGAGAGAGAGAGAGAGAGAGCAGTGAGAGACTGGCCACCGCAAGCCCTTTTTATGGGAGCGCGCGGGAGCTGATTAAGGGCCCTCAAACAGGGCCCGCCCAAGCTTGGGCATGTTTGTTTACAAGATAAGCTCTTGCAACTGTTGAGTTGTGGGGGCCTCTTTGAGGGATGGCCGTCCAAGCGCTGATAACAGCTGCTTGAGCCCACGGAGTAGCAGTAGCTCAAGCGCACGGGCGCTGCTATCGCTCTTCTCCTGCTCTGTAGGCAAGGGACAGGCCCGTCGACCTGTTTACCTTGCAACCCCTGGACTCAGCGCAGCCGTCGCTGTATACTGAGTTGAGGCCTGTTGCAATCAGTGCCTCCTGCAGGGGGCATGGACAAGAGAGCAGAGGGACTCGAAGGCTAGGCTCACTGCGGCCTAGGTCAGATAAGCCTGTTTTGCTGCCAGCAGCCAAAAAGCCCAAGCAGCGTCACTGCTTCCTTAGCAGTGAACAAGCTGAAGACGCAGTCCACAAACTGCAAAAGCGAAAAAACACCGAAAGATTTTCAGATGCCGATCGCTGCTCCAGGTTCGAAAACTGAAGCAAAGAGTACTAGCTGAGGCAGGCTGGCAAAGCATTGCCAGTCTGCAGGTGCAGGAAAGTTGAACTTGAGCGCTCAGGCCTGTCGCGTCCAGGGGCTTTCGGAAGCCAAACAAGGGGAAAGGTGTGCACTCCTTTCGTCCAGGTCTGGATGCAGGCTGGTGTTGACTTTGGCGCGGAAGCTGCAGCCAATGCTGCGGTCGGTGAGGTCGATTGCAGGGGTCCTGGCTGGCAAGCCGAGAACCCGACGATCTGCTACCAAGCGCTGCGCCGACCCAACTCCCATGGCAAGGAGGAGGGCTGGGCGTAGACTGTAGCGATGCCGCTGTGGAGGTTGGTGAGCTCGTCGCTGTCGCCGAAGCAATGGACGGTGTGCTAGTGCGTGAAGCTGGCCATGTTGTCGAGCTTAAGCATCTTGCTCACCACCACCAAGCCTTCCGTTCTTTACTACATACCAAGATTGCTAAGAGGTTGAAAGCATGAATAACTGACTGACAAGGGCGAAAAGCAGGAGTTAAATAGGAGCAGATAAGAGCCTAGACGGCCAAAGTTCAATGTCGTCACTCTGAAGCTGCACAGGAGAGAGTGAATTTGAATATGTAACATTGCTTGCCTGCTGCTGCTGTTTTGGACTCTTGTCCTACTGCTTCTGCTGCTCTTCTTCCTTTAGCTGCTTTTCATGCTGCTGATTCAGTTTTGCACTGTACTGTGTCTGCTGTTGGCAATTTTTCAAATTTTTAATCCTTGATAAAATGGAACATCTTCATCACAAAACACACAAAGTTAACCACAACAATCAATACACCTAAGATGCAGGAAGCCACTCGGCATAGTGGCTAGGCCATCCATGGAAGTTGACAAAAAATTCCTTTACCTTATTCTGTGTCCTCTGCTTAATCACACGAGAGGGTTGTTTGAGCAATGGATCCCAGCGTATCTGTTGAACATGTTGAGGATAAAATGAGCCCTTTATCTTAACCCCAGTCATGTCTTCAACGGTAAGCATAGGAATAGGTGAATTTTTATGTCCATGTTTAATCACCTTGAACACTTCATGTGTCCAAGTACCTGTTGACTCCTTTGCAAAGGTGGTTCTGATCTGATTGAGACAAACAAAACGGTGCTGTTCTAATATGTGATCTACCATAGGCTTGTGATCTACCTATGATCAACCTTTGGGTGCAATCTACCAAGACTCCCAAGACATTTTCACCTATTTTCTACCTTTCTTTAAAGTCTTAGGCTTAGTTTTAGACGTGTATAGTGGCTGACATATCTCCACACACCGTGCTTTCACTCGTCCTATACTGTGTCGAAGTCTTATCAACTAGGGGACGAGTGAGAGCAGGGTGTGTTGGGGTAGGTAAGTCACTATAGTAAGTCATGTGCAGATAAGGTAGGTCAAACGTTAGAAAAGAATCAATATGGTAGATCACACATTAGAGAAGAAAAATGATTGTAGATCACATATTAGAACAGAAACATGATGGTAGATCACATATTAGAACAGCACCAACAAAACCTACCACTGGCGGAAATGAAGTTTGCTCAGCTTCCAGTGGCTTAAGCTTCTTTGGAAGAAGTGTTGGATCAATAACCAGATCAAGTGGGCAAGCCTGTGTTGTGCTATGAATTCGTGAATTATAGCTCTGAATAAATTGAGGAAGAAACTCCAGCCATTGTCTCTCCTGTGTGGTGTTAAAATAACATCCCATTGCAAGATGGATGGTTCTAATCAGCCTCTCTACACCAGGTGCCTTAACTGTTGAGGATGCGGTGTAGTTGTTTATCCCATGCTTCTTTAGCCAGCTCTGCATGGGTTTTGACATAAAACCACCTTCTTGATCCCAGTAGATTGTATACATGTGAAATGGCATAGTCTCCAGTGATGAAAGCAGTGCATCAATGATGGTGTAGCTTAATCGGTTTTTAAGCAGACAAGCAACAGAATATTTCGAGTAAGTATCATAAAGCCAAAGAATTGTGAAGTGCACTGCTCAATGACGTAGTGGGAGATGAACGATCGCAGGCTGCCAGAACCTGATCTGGCGCCCGCTTCCCTTCCCTCACCCCCCTCCATCTCCATCTAACCATACCTGCACTCTTCTTCTTTCCTACGACCTGCTCAGCCCTTGCTGAAGGATAGAAAGAGTCAATGTCTAGCTGCTAAGCTCTGCAGAATAATGCACAGCTTTTTGGATAGCAGGTGAGTGATTGTTTTGGATGCCTACCCCTTTGGCATGATTGGCATCCCCACCAACTTCCCCGGCTTCAGGGCCAACACGGCCATGCTGCACAACTCCGTCAACATCCTCCAGACGACCGACTACCTCATCATTGATTGCTATCCTATGGCCTCCCTCACCTCTCCTCCAACCTGCACATTGTGCACAGAAGGAGGCAGAGCTGAAAGGCATCGGAAAAGCAGAAAGCCTTCCTTTGTGACCCCCCGTGGGGCAAAGAAGCAGGCTTTCACCAATCCGCCAGTTTGCGACTGCAAGGGCCAATCCCAACTGGATGCAAGCAAGCTGGACCAAGGCATCCTTTTTGGTTCGACTGCTGCCTGCCCTGCCAGCAACCATCCAAGCGCTGTCTTCTTCACATTGGGAGAACGACAGCCTGCAAATCTTTTGGACAGGACGAATCTCCAAAAGACCTGCCAGCAGCCTTACCGCTGTTGCCTGGCTGCGAGCTGCATCATCACTGCCAGCTCCGAGCCTTTACTCTGCATTGTCTGGCTGACCCACTGTCAACCTGGCAATTGGCAGACTGTGCTTTTGGCAAAGCGGAACTTCTCCTTTGCTGACCTGCGGGTGTAAAGTGAGAATTCCGTTCACATTTGTCTGCCAGTCTTAGGAATGCGTTTGTTGGCATTCTGAGATTGCAACCCCTCTGTTGTTCCTTGCCGCATCCATGCCAATCGTCAAATTGGGCAGACAAGGCTGCCACAAGGCTACCCCAACCAAGCAGAGCCAAGCGGAGGGAGCAGCTGTCATTCAGCCCCCTCAAAATTCCTGCTTCCACTGGAGTCCTGCCTCCATCCGCGGAAATCCCCTGGTGAACGTGCACTGGCCAGTTTCTTCACCAGACTCTACGTTGCGACGACAATAGGGAAGGACAGGGATGCCTGGAGCTCTAAGTCAACAGACTTATCTTTGGAATCGTAGTACCAGTTTTGAGCAAGCTGGTGCAAAGCAGTAAACAGGAAGCTCATCCGCAGCTCAGAGAGAGGACTTTCATCATCAGTGATCACCAATCCATCCAGAACCAGTTGAACAAGGCCCTTTGTTTACAATGCCTTCATCAACCCATTTGTCAGCAGCTGAAAGGCGGCAGCTGCATCCTCTCCTGGAGCAGCAAGCCCAGATCAGCAGCTGCCTATTCAAGGCCGCCCACGACAAGCCCACACCCCTCTCTCTCTCTCTCTCTCTCTCTATCACCACCCCCTTCCCAGCTATCCAGTTTTTTACACTCCGTCGCCCTTCCCTGTGACACCCTCCCTACCCCCCACCCCGATCTTCCCCTCTCTCCACTCTTCCCTCCCTGCCCCATCCTGGCACCACCTGTCTCAGTCCTTCCATCCTGTGAGCGAGAAGCAGAGAGCCTTGTTGCCGCCCAGGCAACATTACACCCCCCTCTCCATCCACTCTCCTTGCTCCCACCCTCGCTTATGACTCCCTACTAAGGACAACGCCCCCTTTTTCTGTCAATTCCCTTCTTCCCTCCTTTCCTCCTCTCCCTTTGCCCCTCCGGAAGATTTAGCATTGCCGCGTTTTTTCACCTATGCTACCCTTTCTTCCTCTACTCTTTTCCTAGCACACCAACCCTCCCCCTCCTTCCTCCATTCTCTTCAGGCACTTCTGACCAAGCTGACTTATCATCCATCTGGAGCTGTTTCTGGACTGAGGCCGTTCAAGTCTACTTTCACAAGAAAGGATGACTGGGCCACCTTCTGGAGCAGTCTCCTGCCAAGCTGCAAGCAGCTCTCTAGAAATTATGCATAAGTGGTTTTGATGAGACTAATTGCTAGCATTAGTTCAATCGACAAATCTCATGAAGAGGAGAAGAGGCGAGGAGGATCGATCCATACAGTGCAACTCAGACGGGCAGACAAAAGTTAGAATCAAAATAACAATTAGTCTGCCTAGTTTGTGTTCGCAAGCAAGCGGATGATGGAGAGACAGGCACAAGAATTGAACACATTGAACACATGCCCTCGTCCACCACATCAACGAACCCACCATCCTCGGTGCCATCCGCACCCTCACCAGACGCTTTGGCTATCCCCGTGAGGTCTACTGCGACAATGGCGCCCAACTCGTCTGGGCCACCCTCTCCCTCTCCGACTACACCAACATCAATCTGAGCCAGCAGGACGTGGACATCCTGGAGACCTACTTTCCCCTTTGTGGCACCACACTCCGCACCATTCCTCCCTACCATCCAGCCTCTTCTCAACTGGTGGAGAGGACGGTGGGAATGGTGGCCAAGGTGCTGGCCAAGATGAAGGCGGAGAACAAGGAGAAGACGATGACCTTCTTCGAGATGCAACCCATGCTGCAGGAGATTGAGGCCATCCTCAACTGCCACCCCCTCTTTGCCTACGGGGAAGAACCTCAAGTCCTCACCCCCACCCACTTTCTCTACCCCAACCTGGAACTCATCCTTCCTCCCACTCCCACCAAAACCTACACCGACAAGGAGTACAAGCCCACGCACCTCCTCAACATCTATCAGCACTGAGAAGCTGTCCTGGACCAAGTCTGGGAAGTGTACATCCACAAGCTGAAGAACATGCTGATCGAGGAGTGGAAGCATTACTTCAAGCCCTGACGCCATGAATCCCTTCGTCCTCCAAAGGAAGGAGAGCTGGTGTGGCTGTACAACGAGAATGAGTGGCATAGGAGTTGAGTCTTCCAACCCTGTCTCTAAGGGGGGATTCCTACACCCAGTGCACTGGGGGTAGGTATTTCCTCTGCAGTGCCCCCCTTCTAAAACGAATACCTACACCCAGCACACTGGGCAAAGGAACTTGTTGTTGTCATGGAAACGGTGGGGGGAATTCTTTCACCCAACGCGCTGAGCCTAGGTATTGATTCTGCAGGGCCCCCTCATATAACTCATTTCCTATGCCCATTGTGTGTGGGCATAGTCTAGCAAACTGTGTGTGAGGCAAACTGAGCCGGGCCTTCATGGTAATTTGAAGTAAATGTTTTCCTTGGTTTTGAAAAGCAGAAAGATAAAGCCTTCAGCCCCGAGAGAAACCAGGAGCCAATCTGGGAAATACTTAGGTCACCTCTGGGGATTGAACCCAGGGTTCCTGCTCATGCCACAGGCATGCTAACCACTACACCAAGATGACCCTGGTGAGGGGCACTGAATTTCCCATAGTGAAATTGAATTCACGCTTGTCTTGACAGCATTGGGCCACACAGTTTGGGTATAGTTTGGGTCCAAGTCATAGCCAGTATTGCAGGCTGTGTGGTTTTTCCATCATTCCTTCTCTTTTTTTTCTCTCTTTTACTGGACGCTGCTCCGTCATTGCTCCGTCAGGCCTGGATCTCCATCATTGCTCCTACTCCAACCACCTTGCCTCCTCCTTCGTTGCTCTTTTGCTCGTCCTAAGCTTAAACCTAAACCTAAGGCTACGCCTAACCCTAAGTTTTACCTAAAACAAAGTAATAAACAAGTATATGGCGCATAGCCCAATAGGTGACCGCGGAACGCATCTCCTCTTCCACATTTCTAAAATTCTTTTCCTTCCATAAAATTTCACTTCGTTTCAAAGAAAAAAGTTTGTCTAAACCCATTGAGAATTCGCCATTCAACCTTTCTACCCAAAAATGTAATGTTTCAAATGATCCGGGACCGCATCCTACCTGCGATATCTTCCTAACACAATATTATCTTTCAGAGAAAAAAGTTTGTCCAAATCCGTTGAGAATTCGCCATTTCTCAGTATACCCCACTTTTCAACCTTTCTACCCAAAAAAGTAATGTTTCAAATGATCCGGGACCGCTTCCTACCTGCAATATCTTCCTAACACATTATTTCCTTTCAGGAAAAAAACGTTTGTCCCAATCCATTGAGAATTTGTCATTTCTCAACAGACCCCATTTTTCAACCTTTCTACCCAAAAGAGTTATGTTTCAAATGCTCCAGGACTTGTTGCATCCATCCAGATCATCCTAAAATTTTATTACCTTTCAGGGAAAAAAAGTTTGTCCAAATCCATTGAGAATTCGCTGTTTCTCAGTATACCCCACTTTTCAACCTTTCTACCCAAAAAAAGTAATGTTTCAAATGCTTGAGGATCGCTTCCTACCTGCAATATCTTCCTAAAACATTATTACCTTTCAGGAAAAAAAGTATGTCCAGATCCGTTGAGAATTTGCCCATTCCCAGCATTTCCAGATATCTTATATAATACGGGTGATGCCATTTTGGGAGGGGTATCGGCGCCACCTGGATTCATGACTTATCTTGGCATATGATAGGTCTTTGTATGGCTCTTGACGAGTTATTCAATATTTTTTGGGCTGCTCCATGCATGGAGAAATTTAAAAACATAAACCCCCCCCCACCCCCCCCGCAAGCGCGCCCAGAAATAATTGAAAACGTGCCCATTTTTCCCATTTTTTGACTTTTTTTGACTTTGAACCTTTTTACCCCACCCAATTTTTAACTTTTCCTGCCGGACTTTTTTTTAAATCCAAGGCAAAACCATTCTTTTTAGGACCATATTTTTACTTCCCCAATTTTCCTGTACCAATTTTTTAAAAAACCCACAGAGATAAGGCAAATTCGCGATTTCAGCTCTACACAGGGGGAGGTCGTTTATAAACATATAAAAAAAGAGATATAACAGGCAGGCAGAAAGCAGACACAATCACACTCTGTCTATAGAGCGCGACGCATAGTGCGCGACAGGAGATAGAATAGTAGAGACAGAATCGGTCTGATCTCTTACGCATAATACTCCTAATTTTGAAAATTCTTCTTCCACAAAAAAAAAAACACCTTTACTATTATTTTCCCCCCCCCTTAGAAAAAAACACACTACTGTATAAACAATGTCCACCACAAACCCCCCCACTTTTGTGATATTTGCGCTTCACACCCACCCACAAAATGTCCCCGCGAGAAGCGCCCCCACGATTATTACTAGTATATATATATGTATATATATATATATATGGTACATGTGCACCAAAGCACCGAGCATAGAAAAGGGATGGCGACAGGGGGCAGGTTTACAGACAGAATGAACTAGGCACCTCTTCGCCCACCTCATCGTCCCAAGGTCACCAAAACTGGCTTGGGAAATGCCACAGCGCACCCGGGCGACGGGGAAGAGGTGGAGGGGAATCACACCAAGTATCTAGAGCAGGCAGAGGAATGGGACCTCGAATCTAAGCTACAAGCAAGACGACACTACTAGTGGGAGGGGGGGGGGGAAGATCGTCAGGGCCAGCGTAGCATTGGCATCGGGGCCAGCATGGTAGAGCGAGACCGCGCCAGCGTCGACCGGGAGCCTCGCAGGGATCGTGACATCCACGTGGAGCTTGGATCAACGGGCAGTAGATGGACGGAGCTCATCGACGGCGTACGGTCGATCCGTGCTCGTGAGCCGGCCAGGTTTCTAGTTCTGGCCCGATCGATTTCTTGTGAAAGGCCCCGTGAACGATGCATGCTCGGGCTACGGCTTCGCGAATTCGCGCAACTGAACGTGGCAGCTGCCCCCCGGGGGTCCACCTGGACGAGGTCCATCACGGAGGAAGAGCGGGACAGTGGCACTTCCACTGGAAGGAACTGGGTTTCCGGGTGCTCCAGGGTCATTGCCCCGTTGATTGGGAGCCACTGGGAAAGGTAGCTGGATAGGTCCCACCCCTGTAGACGTTCCTTCCACTCCCTGGCTTTCCTCTGAGTGCTGGTTCCACAGGAGGTATATTGAGAAGCCCAGAAGAGGAAGACGCCTGCCGCGATGACAGCCAAGATGGCGAGAACAACCCCGATGACAGTGATGACCGGTTTGATGATAGAAGAGCCGAGGTTATTGATGCCTGACCAGGAGGTCTTTGCCAGCCCTTGCGCTCCCTCGGACAGAGTTCCAACTATGTCTCCCACAGCATGGCTGTAAGCCTCGATTCCTTGAACCACGCCACTAGGATCAAGGGAGAAGTGACTCATGTAGTTTGTCAATCCGTTGAGTTTCCTTTCCAGGACAGGCAGACTTGATGAGTAAGTGACGAGGGCTGCAAACGGAGGCATCAGTTGCAAGTTGAAGAGTACTGGCATGTCGTAAGTGATGTTAGGCTGTAGATGGTGGATGGCGGGTGCTTGTAGGAGTGTAGCGAATGAGCCATGTGTGAAGTTCTTGAAGAAGGTGGCAGTTTCGGCGGCTGAGACTGGATCCACGAACTGGAAAGGGTGAACATGGTGGCAATCCGCTAGAGGGCTGTGATGAGTCAGGTCCGTGCCCACTCCATCAGGCAAGAAGAGTATCTCTCCTGTCTTTAGGCATACTGGTAGGAAGAGGTAGCATTTCTCTTCTCCCGGAAGCTGGTGATTTGGGTAGACCGCTTCCACTTCTGCCTCCTGGCACTGTGAGATGTAGATGGCTGATCCCCGCACTTCTGCGGAGATGTCCAGGCGGCCAGTGAGAGCGCGGACACCGTTGGTAGGGCTCATCCTGACCATCTGCTTCAGAACTTGATATTGATGCTCTTCCAGCATGCACATCCAATGCTCATCACTCAACTCCACCTGCTCCATCATGTCTACTAGCTCATCTATGATGTAGTGGAGGTTTGCTTCCTCCGGATCGTGGTGTTGGACCCAGTTCTCTATGCAGAGGAGAGTCTCGTAAATGGCCTCCTTCCTGGTGCCCTTGTTGAAGTCCCAATGGGGTTTCGTAGTGGTGGAGGGAAGTGAGTAGAGGTTTCCTGTCCTGAGACGGGTAGCAGGGAGTATCTCTCTCTCTGCTCTCTTCTTCTTCTCTTCATCGGGTTCCACTTTCCATTCCTTTCCATGTTGCGATGAGTGTTGACCAGCCAGAGGATCATCTCCGATGGCCGCTTCCTTGCCTCCAACTTGTGCGAGTCCCTCTGCTCCCTCAGCATTCTTGAACGGTTCGTCGGTCAGCTGCTCCCACTCCTTCCACTCCTTCCACTTCTCCTTCTCTTCTGCTGTCGGGGAGGCCATCTCCCTCTTCCCTCGTCTCAGTGGCGAGGCGTGCTCTGTGCCTTCAGCATCGTCATCCCTTCTGGTGTCGTTGATGCGCAAGGCCCCTCCTTTGTGGGAGAGAAGAGTTCCCGTGGGAAGACAGTTCATCGACCCCTTGGTGTACGGAAAGTTGTCCTTGGGCGGATAGGTAGAGAAGGTGGTGGATAACTGAGGAATGCGCACCCAAGACCCCATCATGTTGCCTACAAAGCCACCAAAGTATTGAAAAGGACAGTACATGAGGATTGGTGTGTTGTTCCAAACGATGGTGTACTGGGGCTGGACACAGCTTTCCTTCTCTATCCGACATCCTTTTAGAGAGCCGAGGCTCGAGGTGAGAGCCTGGTGTCCTGCGTACACTGTTCCTTCAAGGACATAGAGGTTGATAGTTTTGTAGACATGTGTGGAGAAACAGCAGTGCCACTCGTAGTGCAGGGATTGGTTGGTGGACCAGAGGGACTTGTCCATCTGCACTAGCTTCATTCCCCTGAACTTGTGTTTCTTCCACGCTCAGCTTCTCGATGGGATTGGATAGGCCCCAGTTAAGGAAGGAAGTGAGGCCATCCCATCGCGTGGTGGTGGTGGTAATTTCCAGAATACACTTCGCAGCCGGCGCGCTAGGTCCCTCCGTGGCTGGGAGCCATAAATCCACGTCGCGGTAGGAGTGCTCCGCTGGCTTTCCATAGATGGAGCAGTCTCTTGTCTTCTCTGGAAAAAGGAACGGCCAACCTCCTCCGCTGTGTCGGTGACAAAGCTGGAACTTCACGTTCTTTGGTGGCAGCTCCAACTGATCCGTCCGGTGCTTGGTTCCTTGGAGGAGAGTATGGCTATCTTCCTGGGTTGAGAGGAAGGTGGCCGTGTCTTCATGGGTGGTGGTCTGGGAAGTAGGTCTGGCCGCGGCTGGCCTGAGCAGGCAGAGGGACAAGAGTATCATGGCTGTTGCAGTCTTTCCCCCACCTCCGCATCCTTGGCTAGCTCCCTGTGATCGTTCCGTTGAGGAGAGGCAAAGTTTGCTTGTCTGTACTTCCGCCTTCCTTTCCGCTCGCCTCCTCTTGGCTCTGGCCATGCTCTTCCATTTCTTCATACACTGCCTTCCCATTCTTGTTCTTCTATGGTCATCAGGAGTTCCTTGAACTCATATCGCCAGTGGATCAGCGTGAACGAGAGCTTGGTTACTCCGAGTGTGCTTATCCGGTCGGGGAACCTCCTTTGTTGCCATCTCCTCACTTCCTCCTTCAGGAGCGTGGGACGAAGAGCCTGCTTCTCCACGATCCCGGAACGGTCATCCGCAAACTCGATCGTGAAGGGAAGGTCAACGTGGCTCAAGAATTTGGCGATGCGCACAATGTCCCTCTTGTTCATTGGCGCTAGATCTGGATGCCCCAGGAAATAGTAGGTCGACCAGTCTAACTTGAGGTATTTGAGTTTCAGTGGAGGCAGGCCCGGTAGAGTCTTCTCCTCTGGCGGAAGTTCTTCTTTCTCCTTGACCACGCAGAAGGTGTTCCAGGCCAACTGGTCTAACAGAAGGTGGGTGACCATCTCCAATTGAGAAAGGATGTAGAGACGATATGGGGAGTGAACAAAGGTTCCTGAGAAGTTCAGGAAGGAGAGGTGTGTGAGGGTCAGGAATCTCTTCAGTTGTGTCACTAAGGGTTCCTGCCCTCCAACCTCCAATTCCCCAGTGTAGTGAAGCTTGGTGATAGTCTCCAGTAGGTCGTCCAGTCCATCTGTGGCTGCTGCGGCAAGATTGGGCACTAATTCTGCAAGACCTGCAAATTCTCCCTCCACTCGCAGGTTCTTCAACTCTCGCAATATCCTCGTCCCTGTTGGCAACTTCTTCTTAGTGTTTTGGGAGAGAGCCCAGGTGCCTCGGGTATTTAGGCATAGACTCTCCAGTCTGCTTGGCAGGCTGTCCCAAACTTTGCTTGGCCCACTTTCCGCGTTTCACGTGGCGTGTTCAAAGTGGACTCTGGGAAGACGGAGTGTACGCAAGTTTGGCGCCAGTCATCTCAGATACGGCATCCTTATCATGGAGAAGCAGTTGAAGCTGAGGGTTTGGAGTTGAGGCAGCGGTTCTGTCCAGTCCATATCCATTTGATACCTCCCGCCCTCTAAGGCCCCAAGGTGAAGGGTGTGTAGTTGTTGGAGTCCCCTCAGGGCGGCCCAGCTTTCTGCCAAAAAACTCCGCATCCCAGATGTCAGCGGTCATGCATCGCAGCGGGACGGAGTACATCCATTTGCTGTGTTGACAGCAGTGAAGGATGTTTCTCAGGTAGGTTCCTTTGGGGTCTGTCCGGATGGCTTCAGCTGAGTGGAATCCCTTGAACACCCTCACCAGTTGGGTTTGGGCATCAGAGATGAGGAAGTTGGGGTTGACGGGCATGCTGAAGTGACCGACGGGAAGGATAGACCCGGGAGTCACCTCGTCATTGTTGCTACTCCATGGTAGACAAATCTTATTCCTCCATTGACAGGGCAGGTAGTGTCCAGGTTCTCAACCGCCGAGGGCTTCCACCATGTTCTTCAAGCAGCATGGTCTCTGCAAGGCGTTGCAGGCCAGGAGCCTTCAAAGGTGTGGTTCCAACACGGCGATCATTTGATCTTCTCTCATCTCTCCTTCTGTCAGCATCTCCTCCTCACCACCACCCATATTGGACCTCTTGTCGATGGCAAGGGTTTTCATCTCCTTGCTCATGTCGGCCTCCCCTTCCTCTTTTGCTTCCTTTTGTCCCTTCACTCCCAGCATCAGAACTTGTCTTTTCCTCGTGCTGGGGGCTAGAGTTCTGGATGGCGGAAGGAATTGGACTATTGGTGGTATGGTGAGGGATAAGAGAGTGGAGCCAGTCCCTTGCTCCACGGGTTTGGTGGTGGCACTATCCACACCGATTCCTGTCCTCCGACAGTTTCTCCCTCGCCTTGACCAGTTCCATCCAAATGAACCGGTGAAGATGTTCTTGGACTTGTCCATCCATTGGGTAGCCGAGCCTCCTCAGGTCTGTTTCCAAGGCTTGGATCCACTCTCACGATCCGTGGTGTTGTGCCAGCAGATCCGTAGTACTCCTGAGTACCTCCTGTAGTCTCCTGTCCGCATATTTGTTGCTTCAGGCCCAGTTTGTGCAAACTGGGCCTCCCAGCAGGCAGGAGGAGAAAGGAGTCCCACGAGCAGCCCCCAAACGTACACTTGCAACACTCACAAGGAATTGGCCCCCTCCTCTGCGCCCCGCTCCCTGCGTCAAGATTAATGACACCCCTTCCCTCCCCCAAGGCATGCACACACACACACTCCACCCGCACTTCACCTGCTGCTCATCACTCAACGAGCCACCTATGCTGCCCCGCACTTAGGATGATCGAGTCCCCCCCATCAGTGCTCCATCAGCGTCAACAGGATCACACTACCCATCTCCCTTTACACACTTCTTGCCCTCCCCCCTTCTCCTCTCCCGTCACTTCACACCTCCCCAGCACCCCTCCCTGTCAGGCGCTTGGGCCTCCCTGGATGGAGAGACAAATGAGGCCGGAATATGGAGAGCTGCCCAAGCAGAACAAGACGCATACCGCTGCTGCCACCTGGCCCCCTCTCCCTTATCCGCCCCCCTCTACTCCCCCTCTGTTCTCTCTCTTCCTCTCTTTGGGCCCCCCTCAAAGGGAGCTGGAATAGTTTGGGAAGCCCCCCTATCAACTCTACACCCCAACCCCCAGACGCCCACCCACACCCCCCCTCTCCCATTCCCTCCCCTCCCCCCACTATCAGCCCCTTATCAATCTCCCTCCCCCACTTGCTGTACGATACAACGCCGGCAGCCGGACCGGCAACTGCACACACACCCACACCTCCTAACTGCCCTCACACCATGCTGGAGAGAGGGTAGATCCAAGGCAGTCCAGCCAGCCCAGTCATTCGCTCTCTGCCCAGCCTCTTAGTCCTCTCACCCTTCTTTCACCTACTCCTTTTGCCCCTTTTCTATGGCGGAGCTCCCTGAAGGCAGAGTGTTGACTCCAGGAGAGGCGGAGAGGGAAGCAGCCGAGGCCCCTCATAGGTCTCGCGAGTCCTCCACTCCCCCTCCTAAGCTAGCCAGAGGGCTCCCCCCACCCCCTCTAGGCCTCTCCATCTTCAACTGCAAGACCGGCACCCTCATGCTGCAAGACAAGCAATGCCCTGCTCCTCGGAATGCTTGTTTGGGAGGAGAAGACAGAGCCAGACACTCAAGAGAGCGCCGCTCAGGAGACCAGGTGAGTCCTCAACTCTCACCTCCTCCCTTGCCTGTCTGGTCTGAGCCCCACTTTGACAATTGCTCCTTAGCACCTCTCCCTTCCCCTCCAAAGCCCCCCAGGCTGGAGTTGGGAGTGGAAGCCTTCTTGGGTTCCAAGCCACTTCAACTCCCTCACGGGATAGAAGGAGCCTCTGGAACAGCGAGCGTCCTTTCCTCGCCTCCTTCAATGTCCTCAAGACTAGAAGTGGCAAAGAGAAAAGGGCGAGGACCCTTATTGCCTCCTCCAAAGCTATTTGAGTGAGGAGTGGCAAGGGGAGGTTGTCAAAGTAAAGTCAGCTTGTTGACAGCAACCCTTCCTACCAACACGGCCAGAATCGATCCTAGTTATAGGAGTTCTGCAGCCTATGTCATAGGGGAGTCCAGTTCACAAGTTGAGAGGCTGCAAAAGACCTGCGCAGCGCAAGCTTGCCTCCTAGCCAGTCTTGGCCAGCCACCCAGATCCTCATTTGGATCTCCTCATTCTCTCCCCTCCAAATCCGCTCCCCTTGAATGTCGGCAGAGACAATGCCTGGAATTCAAGGCCAGGGCAAAGGACCGGGACGAGGAGGTTTGATCGCTGAGGAAGAGGGTGGAGGAGTGCAAGAAGCAGTGCAAGGCTCTCGACAAGAGAGGGAAGGAAGCAGAGGCCAAGAATAGGCAAGCAGTGGAGGAGGCGAGAGAAGAGGTGGAGAAGAGGGCAGAGAAGAAGACGTCCAAGCTCGCCAAGAAGCTGAAGGACTCCGAGTAGCAAGAGAAGGAGCTGCGGGAGTGGATCAAGGCCGCAAAGCAGAGTGACTGCTTCCTGTTTGTGGAGGACAGGGAGAAGATGGACACGGCCATCTTCCTGGCAGATCGCATGGCGCACTTCCAGGAGGCCGGACTCAAGGCACAGCAGTTGGTGCAATCCATCAACCACCAGCTGGGCAATCCGCTCTACACCAAGGTTCAGACAGCTTAGTGCTGCTGAACACGGCTGCGATGCCATCCTTTCTTCTTCTGCAGTTTCTGTCAAAGAAGGGGGACAGCCGCGAGTCACTCAAGCCAAGGGCATCACCTGCCCGGTCCATCCCTCCTTCCCTCTTACACCCACTCACGCATTCCTTTCTTCTCATCTCTGAACGACTCTTGATTCTGATTGCGGAAGAGAGAAGTTCTAGTGAGAAGGAGGGCTCCGCAGAAGAATCGCTGATGGAGGGAGATGAGCAACCAACTTCCTCCACTCACCTACAGTAGCTGCCACCGCCATCGCCCCCTCTCTCTCATTACACCACATTACACACCTCAACCTTCCTCCACCAATCAATGCCTATCCCTTTCTACCCACCCTCCTTCCTTTCACCTTCAACCAGCACTGTAATCATCTTTTGCTTCCGTACCTAATAAATTGGCAACAATGGATTAGTAAGCGGAAAGCAAAAACGCAAAACAGAAAAGACAGAGAGAAAGCAAGAGGCATGGGCAGATTTGAGAATAAGTTAGACTTGTTTCAGGTTTAGGAGAGCGCGACATCTATCCAGGCTCAATTTTTGGACTTGTGGCCTTGAGATGAAGCTATGACTGGGTCTAGGGACTGTAGTGGAAAGAAACAAACAGTCCGGTGGCCGTCCTGGACATGGAGGAGGCCGCAGGCTGAATGGCCAGTGGAGAGCAAGAACAGCGCTTCACCTGCAACCTCTGCCACAACTCCGAGACCCCGTACAGACAGATCACCTGCTCACACTGCAGCTCCAGCTTCTGCTTCAACTGCGCCAGTGGCTGTCTGGAGCATGACCTGCATGGGAACCAGATCCTCAACATCGCGGAACTGTGCTCCTTCCTGCTGGCCAACACAGGCTCCAGCTACCTCTGTCAAAGCTGTTGTGGGAAGCTGGGAAATGGATCACCATGGATTCCCATCCTGCATCAGCTGGTAGTCCAGGGCATCTACCATCCCAACAACATCGCCCTCATCCTGCAGATGGTCCCGTACCAGTCTCCAGAGACACTCCCACAGATCCAGCAAAACTGCATGGACATCTACACTACCGTCTGCGGTGCGCTTGGTTTCTTGGCTTCAACGCCACCACCGCCATCCAAGCCAATGCAGACACTCTCACCGCAGCTCTTCACCCCAACCTCCTTCCAGCTGCCTTCCAACAACCCCAACCCCCGCAATCAGACGCCCTTCTACAAGGAAGTGCCTTCTTCAACTACAGCACTCGATCACAGTGCCTTCATCATGCAACCAGTGGCGCACGGCCACAGAGTTCCCATTGCACAGCGGAAAGCGAGCAAGCTCCAGAAAGCGAGCATACAAAAGCATTGGGAGAATATCAACAGCTTTCAACCAACCTGAGGCACTGCGATCAGGCCATCGAGGCGCTGGGCAGACACATCGAGCACCTGGCCCAGCAGGACCCACGTCTCAAGCCCTACCTGTCACAACTC
>JASANA010004994.1:0-15126 GCA_030248095.1 Ptycholaimellus sp. GST1_10
TCGGACTATGCTAGCTCCCCCCCCCCCACTTATACTTTTCCCCCCACTTTATACATTCCCCCCCCACTTATATAATCCCCCCCACTTTAGCCGTTGGCTTAGATTTAGGTGAAAATCCGTAGTTGTTGATGCTACATCCCCCCACTTAAGCATATTTTGATTGTTAATGCTATCCCCCCACTTATGAAGTCAAGTGGGGGGGGGGGCTGGCATCAAAAGTAAAAATATGCTTAAGTGGGGGTCTAGCATCATAAGTGGGGGGGATGTAGCATAGAGCAACTACGATTTCTACCTAAAACTAAGCCTAAGCCTTCCAAAGCCTATGTCATGCCTAAGTGGGGGGGGGGGATTGTATAAGTGGGGGGGATTATTTAAGTGGGGGGGGGGGGAAGTATAAGTGGGGGGGGGGGGAGCTAGCATAGTCCGGTTAATCGATTGATGGGCGCAAGAAAGAGGTTCCAAGTGGAAGAGTTAATTTTACTGGAGCAGGGGCGCAAGCTGAGAGCTGCGCTGGAACTCGAGGCCAGGGCAGGTGAGCAGGACACTGCGTAGGGCGCACTGGTAGGCCCAGCGCAGCAGTTGACAGGCCAACACCCAGCACAGCTCTGCAGCTAACTTAGTCACTCCATCTGCCTCCAATAAGGTTCTAAGAATCTGCCCACGCCAAGATGCCAGTCTGGCGCCCTGGCCAAGCATCAGGGCCGCCAGGCTCCAGAGACGTCCTCCAAAAGCTCTCCACCCGCCTCGCCCAAAGGATGCCGCCAGTAGAAGGACGACCAAGATTGCCAGCCAAACTGGCACACTCATTGGCATGCCGATCTTCAATCGGCTTTCATACTTGGCAGAAAGACGGTGGGAGAAGTTGGTGAACAGGCAGGCGGGTGCGCTGGGCAGGGGAGCTCTGCTGCTGGGCGAAGACGAAGCCGTAGCGGAAGACTTGTAGAAGACCGAGAAGGTGGAAGTTGCTGATGCACTGCTGGGTGTAGTAGCGAAAGTTGAGGATGAAGTCCAGGCTGCCGTTGGACAGGCCTGAGTCCAGAGCTGCCTGCGAGCTCATCGCCCTGGCGCTCCAGTTGAAGCCAACCTTAGCGATGAGTTTCGGGAGTTTAAAGTTGAGGGGTGAAAAGGAAGGGTGTAATATGAAAAGAAAGACTTGATCCGCGATAAGCTGGAAGGCTTCCAGGGATAGGCCGGGGCGTCGGCCACAGATGGATGGCTCCACGCTCGGTGCTGTGCAAAGAAACCAGGGCTCATTGGACAATTTGGCGCCACCTTTCAGCTCCATTCTTTTTTTACTTTTTTTAAACTACAAATTGAAATTTTGGATTGCAATAACATTTCTTTACTCCTTTGCTACCAAGTTGCCACATCTAAATCTTTATCTTAGTGAAATCTGTGACCGTTGCTAAACATGATAGTCACCAAATGTAAATTTGGGCCAACGCTATTGGAAATAAAATATTTTTTCTTGTTTTGCGTTTCTGCTTATCGGTGAAGAACAAGATTTTCAAACAAAACCTGACCTTGCAACCTGATTCGGCTGAAGCACTTTTAATCGCCGGTATGCAAGCAAGGTACCGAATCAAATTTCTGTTTAACGTGTCGCCCAAACAAATGTTTTATTTATTTAAATCAAAAAAATAACACTAATTTCTGCATGCCTTAAGAAAGTGGATTCAGAAATGGAAGCAGGACAAGGCAGTGGAAGGCTAATGAGTGCGAGGCATTCGTTCAGCGCATTCACACGGCACGATATTCCGCAGTTTCTCAGATTGAAATAGCAGCATGGTTATGACGGAACGCTCAGCTGAACAGTGTTCTGGGCTGACATCTGCTTGACCATGGAGGGGGACCGGCCAACCATGGGGAACCCCCCCCCCCCATGAAAGTCCCCCCCCCAAGATTTTACGTACCACACACACCCTGCGCTAACTCGTCCCCTAGTTGATACGGCTCAGCAGTGAAATAGGTGAACTTGTGTTTTGGGAGGGGGGAACTAGGCGTCGAAATCGACGACTAGTCTCCCCCCCCCAAGACTTTTGACGACTAGTCCCCCCCCCAAGACACAAATTTCCCTGTTTAGACTGCCGTATCAACTAGGGGACGCGTTAGCGAAGGGTGTGTGGGTATAGGTGCAAATCTTTGGGGGGGTAACACTCCTGGGGGGGGGGGGGAACTTTCATGAGGGGGGGGGGGGGGGGGTTCTTGCCTGGGGGGAATCTCATGGGTGGGAAACAAGGTGTCAGCCGTGTTTTGAGGTAAGAATAAGCAAAAAATGGAAAAAGTGCAAAAAAACTATTTTTCAGAAAATTTGGGTGATATGAAATTGCAATAAACTATTTTTGGAAAAGTAAATGACAAGTAAAACCAAAAACGATTCACTTTCCACTTTTTCTACTTTTTTTAGGTGGAAAGTGAAACAAAGTATTAAAAAACTATTTCCGAGCCAGTTGAGGTGGAGTGGAAGTGAAGCAAAAGGTTTCAGTGTGGGGTGGATATTGGTAAATTGGCGTTTACTGGCCTTGAATTATACGCAAAATGAACTTATTGGCAAAATGAACTTATGGGCAAAATGAACTTATTGGCAAAATGAACCTGGTCTTGAATAGCTCTTAACCTCGGCTTGGTTAAGTTTACATTTCAAGTTAGAAGCAAAGTTTCTCTAAAGTCTTCAATTTGTTCAAAAGCACAAATAAGTTGCGATGTTTAAGTGAAAACATGTTAAAATAGCTCGCGATAAACATAATTACAAGCTAATTACAAGCTTATTAAAAGACCAGATTAAAAGCAAATGGACATCAATGCATGCGCATTTTTAAATAATTTTAACTGCAAAAGTAGTTTTTGCTTGAAAATTTGGCCAGCTGGAACTGGTATTCCACAAATTTATTGTAAATTTTAAAACATAATATTTGCGCGACATTCATATTTTGACTAGATAACTGGAGATGTCAAACTATTTGGAAGCAATTAACCGAATTAATAAGAGCTGCTTAATCTTGTTTGCCTAATCTGTTTCTGGCAAGGGCGCACGGCGGCTCAACACCAACTTCGTGCAAATGAAACGCGCAAAAAAGAATGAATGCACAACCGCAACAATCAACGCGAAAAACACTGAATAGCGGAAAACACTCAATTTTTACAGCCACGTCTTTTCATAAAATATTAATTATGTCTGGCGATGATCTCCTTCACATTCTACAAGGTTCTCCATTGTTTTAGTTAATACTTTGCAGCATCAAATGAGCAGAATGATACATCATAGTCCGATAGAAACTATGAAGCTGAAAATTTATGGTTTATTTAGGTACAGTGACGCAAAACGCCCTTTTAAGTAAATTTCTGAAAATAAAAGACATCGATTGATTCCGTTCATTTCTGTCAACTGGAGAAGCATTTGATTGTTAGATCAGTTGCGGTGCCAGCAAGTGCTGGTACAGGAGCTGGGGAGGAAGAACGAGCGACTGGCTCAGCAGAACCAGTTGATAGGCCAGCTCCGATGGGAATGCCTGCTACAGGTTTTCTTCTTTTTTAACCTTCTTCTCCGTCCACGCTCTTCTTCCTCAGGCCTCCGAGGTGGAGCACTTGAAGCTGAAGCTGGATGAGCGTCAGCGAGCAGGAATATTCGAGTAACTGGCCCTGGTCCCATCTTTCGTCCAGATGCTCCTGTTGGAGGTCGGGTACGGAGATGGAGACGGGGGCGGAGATGTCCCTGTCCAGCGAAGAAGGGATTGAGCCGTTGGACTCGCCTTCCCTCTTCCAACGGCTGGGGTTCAGTCGGCCTCAGTTTATTTTCGTCACTCACAATGTCTGAGCTGGTCTTGAAGTTGGCCCGAGAAAACTGAGGCAGGGAAGGAGGAGAAGCGGGAAGAGCTAAAGTGCAGCGTCTGTAAGCAGAAGATAAAGATGGTCACAAAGTACGCTGCTATGTGGCATGCCATGAGCTGCTGCAAGATCCGCCCCTTCGCCTGTTCCAGCTGTCAGCAGAAGTACAGCAGGAAGGACAACACCCAGCGGCACGTCGAAAAATCCTGCCCAAACGCTCGAGTCTACCTTCCCCACAAGTGAGTTTTTCCATTCCAATTGAAAGATGCTTAGCCTAACCAATGTCCAAGAATTAGGCTAAAATTTCGTTAGCTTCGCCAAAGCTGGAAGGGATTGGATCAGTGATTTAAGGGAGTAAGATAAAGAAATTTTGATTAGAATTGAGGCTTTGCATCTGTCTAACATAATAACATTACCACTTATCATCATAACTTCTACTAGCTGTACCTGCAGTCGTCGATTCTAACTTGAACCTTGAAATAGAAATCAAATTGTCAATTGGAAGGAAAAAAGACGAAGCAGCCATTCGTGAGGCCACGTCCATTTGCTTTCCCAGTTTCAAAGATCTGCATTGGTCCGGTCTCAAAGTTTAGTATTTGCGTCATTTGCGATCGTGCTCTCAGTGAAACTCCGTCTACTCACTTACCTTTACTGATTCTGTGTTTTTTTCTCATGCACCAGCTGGAACTCCTTTTTCAGTCAGTGGGTGGTGCTTTTCTTTCTATGCATACTTTAGTGTAAGTTTCGCAGAAGATAAAAGATTGAATGAGCTTTGCGCACCTTGAAAGCAAGAGCGAGCCCAATATTTGTTTGAAAGCTTAATCGTAAAACAACATTAAAGATTTTTCTTTTTCTGCGATTAGAACGTAAATCTGGAATATGAGACTGGCAAAATAGTGCGATGTTAAAATATATTGCTATCAAAAGTCGTGAAAAAATTGACAGCAAACATGAATGTTTATGCTCGACTATATCGCAGGATTTCCATTTCGACGGTTTTAGTACGCTTAATTGAGTTTGAGGAGATGGGGTGAGTTTCCGCTAACCTCAAGTAAGCGTGGCGCTTACTCGAGGCCTCAAGCAAACGTACGCTAATTTGAGCTCAAGTTAGCGGAGCCCCACTTGCTTGAGGAGTTTTCCTGTTAGTAGAAAAAAGAATGGCAAGTAGCAATGACCAGACTACTTGAAAGGCTTAACTTCACTCAAGTTAGGATAGGAATCCTCTGGAGGAAAACTCTGCTAACTTGAGGAATTCCCGCTAACCTCAAGTTAACATAAGCGTACTACACCGTTTCCAGAGAAAATGTATAGCAACAAAAATGGGACTCAGTAGAGGTAGCGCCGCTCTTGCCAAAGCTGAATGTCCAGACAGAACCAGAAGAGCAGCATGAGAAGGCCGAAGAGGTGCAGGGCGCCTGAAATGGTGTCCACCCAGCGCGACTCCAGCAGCCTCTGCAACAATACATCCACTCTGCTGCTGCCAAATGGAGAGGGGCTGCTGAGGAAGAGCACCTCAAGACTGCCGCCTGGCCTGGGGGCCATGAGACTGCTGACCCGACTGGGCCGGGAAGTCTGCTGTACGGGTGGGATGTCGGTGAGTGGAATGGCGTCCTCGCCGTTGGGGATCAGCTCCAGGGCCTGGTCGCTGGTGGGGGTGATGGGACTGCGCGGGCGTTTCTGGCGCCGCTTGCGACGGCGCACCACCCATCGCTCCGCCACCTAATATAGGCTAAGGCATTCATGACACTTGTGCTGGAGGGCAGAGGCAGGGTGGTAACCATGGTGCTCCAGGAGGTGATGGTGGAGGAGACGATGAGCAGGATGAGGCCGTAGTAGAAGAAGTGGAGACGCGAGACCTCTTCGGATCTGATATTGACAGGATCTAGACGACACAGAATAGGTGAAGAGAAATGGGAACCTGGGCAGCATGTTGACAATGCTGAGGGTGAGGACAGAGGTGGCCATGAGAGCTGTCAGTCCCAGCTGGTACTTGCTGGTCCGAGGCCCTGAAAAGGAAGCTTTCTGATTGCTGCCTGAGGGCTGCCAAAAGGGGCACCTAATAAAGCAGCAGCAGAGTGAGTGCCAAGAATGGCTAACAGGGTCACCGCAGCTGAGGGAATGGCAAAATTTACAATGTAATACCTTCAAAGCAAGTTGTCAATCAATCTTACGAGCGGTCGGGCGGCAACCTTGGGTTTCGGTCAACGATCAGAAGACATTCAATGAAGACGTGCAGCTGACGAAATTCCGTACCCAAAGATGGCACTTGGTTTCTCGAGCAGGTAAAATTGCTGCAGAATAGTTTGAAGCATTAGCGTAAAAACAGTAAAAACCTGCATCAAGTTACCGATAACTCCATTCAATGATGGTATCGGGCCCGGGTTTAACGACGACATCTTCTGAAAAGATGAGGTCAATTTCCTGAAAAATACAAAGATGATGGCGGGAGGGAATGGAATGCGCTGAGCTGGACCTGAATGCCGGCGCTTGGGTGGCAGAAGAAGCTGCGAATGGACTGCGTGTCGAAAGGGAACCGCTGGATGTTGAACTTTCCGCTCAGACGAAGACGCGTGGTGTAGAAGATGTTCACCAGGCCGTTGTTGCACACTCTGTTTCACCCCACTTCTCACTAGCCACAGCCACCCTAGGCTTTATAGGGGCAATATAGACCGCGTTGGATAGGTCTCATCTCCATCCATCTCCTGGGAAAGAGCGTTCTTGAACCGCAGATAGGGCGTCCACAAACGTCGCATTTCCACAAAAATACAATCCTGCACGATGGTGGAGTGAGTTGAGAAGGAAGGAAGAAAGAAAGACAGGGAACCTTGCGTCCCGGAGCAGAAGCATTCCAGCGAAGGCGAGCATCGATCCACTTGAGGTCGATGTCGAAGTAGAGGGTGGCCACGCCTTCCGTCTCGCTCACGTCCTCCAGATAGAGCGGGAGGAGGGCGACGGTGATGGGGATCCCGATGGAGGAGTTCGTCGGGTGGTCCGGGTTCGGCGGTCGCACGCGGCGCTCGTAGTCTCGCAACAGCTCCACCTCCCACTCCCCCGACGCCCAACAGCTATCCCACACCAGGACCATCAGCAACAGCTTCAATTGCATATTTTCCCTCCTGCAAAAGCAGCGTCGTTTTAAAAAAACATTGTTTGATTTTTGGTAATCTTCAAGGTTGGTAGCTTAGCTTTGTAGCGGGGTGAACAAAGCGCGCTCAAAAAGCTATTGATTAAGTATCGCATGGTTAGGTGCATAAAAGGGAACGCTGTGGGAAATATAACCCTTTGTGTGAAATTTGAGCATGTTTTTCAAAATGTATTAGATTGAAAAAGATGCTATTAGAAGATTAGAGCAAAAGTTTTTGACAATTACTTCCTTGGGGATCTTTTTTAGCTTGACCGAGAATACAAAATAAGTATCACGCTGTTTTAAAACGATTTAAAATCATATTATGTCGGTCAAACTGAGAAATATACATTGAAGAAGCATTCAGAATGAAATAAGATCGAGAATAAAATAAGTAATTTGCCAGAAAGATTGTTTAGCTGGTGAGTAAGAGCCAGACATATGCATGGAGCGTGAAATGATAGGGAACATTTCTGCAGCTGGCACTCTCAATGTCACGCACATTTATAGGCAGACTTTATCATGCGTTGTGAGGAAAGAAACATGTGCATTTGCGAAGAATAAAACTAGTCTAAAACTAAGTATTGGAACATATTTTTCAGCAAGAAAACACCAGTGTCGTCAAGCCATTTGAAAAATATTTTTCTTTTGGGATTAGACATTCTTGAGTAGAAAATGAGCTGTGGAACGCCCACGAAGCTTCCAAGAAACACTCCCTTCGCTCCATGTTTCCCAAAACCTTTGGCACAGGATTGCGAATCGTTAACTAGGAATATGCAAAAATATTCCACAAAAATTGTTCAAAGCATTTGTTATTAGTAATTGCTACGTCATCGAAAACAGCATAGGAATAAATGAGAGCTGATGAAGGAAAGATGGCTGCTGCCCAATGAAAGAAAAGGAAGGCTTGCAGCAATTGGTTCATGGAAATGGTGCAAATACTCCGCAAAAGCCTCGCCCTACTTTATGATTCTCCCTAATCACCTTGCGTAAATTCCCCGCCAGACCTTCGCACGGCTGGCATGTGAGTACTGCATAACTAATTACTTGAATCCCTCGCCAATGCGCCAAAATCTCCAAGGAAACCTGCTCTTGATAGGTTTACTTATCCTAAATCCCTAGTCACCAATTGATTTGAAGCCATTGAGGAGAAGGCTTAATTTAACACAATATTTGCCTGATTTCGCTATGAAGACTGGCTGATTTTGTTTGCTACTCCAATAAGAAATAAGCAAACAACAGACGTACACAAAATGCGAACTGAAAAATAATATTCCTTGAAGCTCAGACAAAACGTTCACTTTCAGTGATGTTTTCATAGGGCCTAGCATGCTACGGCCAGAGGCTTATAGCGGAAATATCCTCCACAGCTGTCGCGCCTCTACAGTTTTTCAAAACAAGGCTACAGCTTATCATGGAAAGGCAGGCGTTTGTGGCAATTAATTTTCTGCTCTTCATGTCAGCCTAGAATGTAGGCGGATGGCAGAGCCCAAAGAAGACCTCTGTTGCTATCCGTGCATGTGGGGCGGGGGGCAGCAAGGCCGGTTTCAGCGAAGGCCATCAATCAGGGTCTGCCTAACTGCTTGCTCCAGGGTGATTCCCTTCCTATCACCACCTCCAACCACGCCAAGAGCTATATACCTTAATTTGTTAGATGGAGCACAATCTAAACCAGTCCTGGCAATAGGGCAAGACAAAGCTTGATGCATAGAAGGCTTGGTTGGCGCTGACTGCCTCGATTGGATGCATGTGAGAGAGTATAAAGGATGAAAAGGAAGACCCGCGCCTTGCCCTCAACTACTATTCCTCACTACCTCAGTTTCCCTCTATCGCTTGTTCCTCCGCACCCACCACCCACCACCCCCAGTCCTTTCTCTTTCCACTCCGCCCCTCAGCAACGCCTCTCCTTCCAGCTACCAAACCAGCCTTGACACGTGTCCAATAATTTAATCACTATGCTAATGCCGCCCGCATACGAGTTTCGCTTCCTGTATTGCATTTTAAGCGCTCTTATAATTCGTCCAGCCTGGGAAATCAACAAATTCGCAGCAAAATATCAACCGCAACATTTACCTTTTACCGGAATCTTATCTTTTATCAGTTTTTGTCAGACAAAATTGCACTGAAGTATATGTAGCGGTAAAAAAATCTTTGCCAACGAACAGGTCAGAATGGCTAATCGCTTCTCTTAGCAATCCCTGGAAGGAAAGGCAGGGATTTCCGGCAGAGCAAGGAACGAAAGAAGACTGAAAGAGGTTTGGCAAGGGAGGCAGCATTTTGCTCCAGGCGAGTGAGAAGGGCAATTTTGCAGCGAGATAAAGGAGGGGGAAAGCAAGGTCTATTAGATGTCCGTGAGCAGAATCCCTTGAATTGAAGGGGAACAAGGTATTCTCCCAAAAGCCCACTCAAACCACCAACACAAAAAAAAAAAATAAAATAAAAAAATAAAAAATAAAACACAACAAAAATATTAAATCCACCCAACAATATATATATATTTACCCAATTAAAATTAAAAAAACAAAATTAAAAAAAAAATAAAAAAAAATTAAAAAATAAAAAACACAATAATTAAAAAAATAAAAAAAAAAAAATATATAAAAACCCAAAAAAATAAAAAAAAAAAAATAACATAAATTTAAAAAAAAAAAAAACCAATATATTTTAAAAAAAATAAAACAATCAAACAATTATTCAAAAAAAATAAAAATTAAAAAAAAACAAAAAACCCCACACCATACAAAAAAACAAAAAAAATATTAAAAATTTCACAAAACTAACAAAATCAAAAAAAACCAAAAATTAAACAACAAAAAAAAAAAAAAATAACACCACAAAACCAACCCAAAAAACCATTAAAAACCAACCCAAAAAAAACACAAAACACCCCCCCCCACACCACCCAACACCCCCCCACCCCCCCCCCAAAAACCACAAGCACATTCCACTGCTTTTTGCGCCATCTGTCACGGTCTTACTGCATCTTGGCCCTATCAAAACCGCCGCATTCTATCCCATTTTTCAGCCCCCCAAAAGGGCACGTTTACGGCGAAGGAAGATAAAAGAGATGTATCCAGCAAAAAATCCAATCGCCCGCCCCAGACCGCCTTCCATTCCCCCTACATTCATGTTTTTCAGCATAACACAGCATCAGAGCAGCAGAATTCGCTCTAGATGCGCCTCCTCCTGAGGAGAAGAGGCTTTGGCGTGAAGTTGCCCTGCCGCCAGCACCCGCTTCAATTTCCAATTCATATTTTAGGCTCTCAGGCCAACACTGACTCCTTTTCCCTCTTTTGGGACAGTGACATGCTTGCAATCAACGAAGACCAGGTAACATTTTAGGCCATTTCAAGGTTCCCAATTGGAGCAATCGGGCTCAAAAGCCAATTCCATCAAATCCGCTTCACGATCATCGTCGTGGCTGGCATTCCCAGCAAGTCTGTCCAGCAGCTTGGCGAGGTTGGCGAGGCAGGCAGCGCCGATGTCCGGGAAGGCCGCGGCCAGCTCCGCCACCACCGACTCCGCCGGCTCCACCAGACACAGTCTCGCCCCGTAGTGCCCATCCGCCGACTCAGCCTTGTGCATCGACAAATCTGCAGGCCACATAGAAGCCTCTCTTCTTGTCCTGGACAAGGCTGAGGACAAAACTGGCTTCGTTGCGCATGCGGAGGCCGCAGAGGGAGCACTGCAGGATGGGCTCAGCGTAGCGCCCGTGCTGGCCGCTCAGCACATGGGCCAGGAGGGCATGGCCGCTGGTGGAGTCTGCGATGGCTCGCCCGCACCTCAGGCAGTCCAGAGTTCTGGTAGGCTGGGCACTCTTCCGCGGCTTTCGCTCCTTCAGAGGGGCTGTAGGAGGATGTGAGGAGGATGTGAGCTGGGAGATACCTTCTCCTGAAAGGGTATGAGAAGGGCACGAGCGGTGAGCTTCTTGAGGTGGCCTTTGAGGTGGTGGAGGATGCCGTCGGAGAGGCTGGGGAAGGAAGAGTGGGTCTCGGCCAACACCGTCGCCACATCCCCGGTCAGCAGCAGCTCTGCATCCTCGCCGCGGTGCAGCAGGCGGCTGTGCCGTCGAAAATCTGTCCAAATGGAGAATAGAAGGGGGATGCGAGAGAATATGGAGGAGAAGAAGTGACTGGCTTCGTTGCGAAAAGAGGTGGAGCAGGCTGAGCATCGGTAGGGCGGTAGGACGAGGCCGGCCACCTGGCCGTGACTGCGCGAGAGAATGTGGTCGATGAAGTTCCGACCCTTCTTCCCGCTATCCTTCAGCCATTTCAAGCATCTGCCAAAATACTTCATTTTCGCCCAATAGACTGTTAATTGAAGTTATAACTTGGTGCATTTCAGAGTGATGATCTTCTCCACAGGCTCTGGCTTCGGCTTGGCTGGTGGCTGAGGCTTGACAGGCTTTTTGTCGGCTAGTAGCCTCTCCAATGCTGCCACTTTCTGCTGCAGCTGAGAGATGGTGGCGTTGGCCTCGTCGCTGAAGCTCGTCTCTGCCGCCGAGTAGCTTTCTTCTGCTTTCTTGGCCTTGCAACATACAATCCTGATGTATATATTGAGAGAAGAAATGGCGAAAGCAGACAGGAAAGGGTGGTAGTAGAGGCTTCTTGAAGCTGAGTGGGGGGAAGAGGAGGAAGGAGGTGTCCGAGTCAGACTGGTCAGAAGGCGGTAGGCCTTCGTAGACAAAGTCGGAGGCTTTTACCTCTGAGTCCCTTTCCGATTGTTCATCTGCTTTTCCTCTGCACACCTCGGCGCTATTTCCAACCGCAGCTGTGAAATCCAAACAATCAATGCTGAAAGGAGACAGAAGAACAATGGGATACATGAACTGAGGTCAGTAGAGCCGAGTACGCTGGATTGGGCACTGGAATTTTTGGGTGGGAACTCTTCTATCAATGACACTATGCCATACTCATCCTTCAAATTTACGAAGATTGTCTGTAAACGTTTGAAAAAGGGTAAAGGTGAAAACGGGCAGATCGACGAGCTTGTGCTGAAGTTGAAGGCAGTGCAGCGCAACTTCATCGGCGTCCCCAGAGAATGGGCAGTTGGAGCATTGGAATTTGAGGTGACTATTCAAATGCTTGTTCAGCTCGCTCAAGGAACACAGCTGCAGGCATTTTGGGCAGCTTACTTGCTCTGTTTCGAACATGCTTCCAAGGAACTGAGCCCAGCTTTTTGACAGCGCTGCGGTCTTTCAACTTTCAACCAGCTTAATCCATCACTGAGCACTGATTATGTGTATGCTGCCGTTTGTGTGCGCTAAAGATTCATTCCAATGCTGATGTCGTCCAAATGTGTCAAATTTGAAATGACGAAGTTTACTGGTTGACAAATAAAACAAAACAAAACAAAATGATTGATGGCTGATTGTTTCCAACAGAGGGAGAAGTGTGAGCTACTGCATTAATGGAAGGAGGGGAGGAGGGGAAGCAGAGAGGCGTAAGAGGAGGCAAATTGCGGCGGCGAAAGGTGATACGCGTGGTGGGCCTGGTGGAGGTGGGAGGGGAGGAGGAAAGAGGGAGAGGGGAGTTCTCCCAAGCAGCACTTAGGCCCGAAAAGGCGGAGGAGGGAGGCAAGAATGGGCGAAGGAGGAAGAAGTGGGCGTATCCAAGGGGAACTTCCTCGCTTTACCTGCCCGCCGCTTCAGCTCAGCTGCACTGTCCTTGTTTGTGGCGCGCTTTGCATTAGTGATGAAGGCCCCGGGTAGGAGAGGAAGGAGTGAAGCAGCCGAAAAGAAGTGAGGAGGGGGCCAGAGAGAAAATGGCAGCACCTACCGCTTCCCTGCCCCCATTGATTCGGGCCAGCAGTATCCAGCAGCGCTCCAGGCTCCTGCTGCCAGGCAAGGAAGGGCCACTCATCTTTCGCTTTCCACCCGTCTCCCTTTCCACCTCCTCCTTCCTCTCCACCCTCCCCTCCTCCTCCCCTTTTGGGCCTTCTTCAGCAACTCCCGCGATTCATATTTCTCCTCCCTCCCTCCTCTTCCACAGCTCTGGCTCCCTGGAGGGAAGGAGATGGCCCGACGCCAGTCTATTTCCCCACAAGCAGCCTCGCCAGAGTAGGGGAACGCCGCGTAAGATGCTGGTGGGAGATGTGCTGGGGGGGCTGCTAGGCCGAAAGTTGGCCAAGAGGCTCTCTGCAGTCAGTCCAGAGTCCCCAGTCGCGAAGCAGCTTCCTCAAGACTTGCGGAGGCTGAAGCGGACTTCCTTCGCCTCACTCGATTATCCGCCTCCTTCGCCCAGGCCCTCCCCTACACACACAGCCCACCAACTGCAGCCCTCCTCCCAGAACGGGCGGAGGCCAAAATTGACGAGCATTTAGGGCAGCTTTGCAGCTTCCATTCTCCGCCCTCTCCTCTCCCTCCGCTCCTTCAAATGCCCCGCACTCCCCTTTTCTCCACCCTCCTATTTTCTTTCCCCTATCCTTGTAGTGGCTGCCTTCTTTCTTTAAGCAATAGCTCGCGTCTGCAACTAAACAGTGCTGCTCCCGAGGCTAATTGAGCGTGTGGCAGGGTAGGTTGAGAGTTGTGCTAAGGGCGCCTGCTAATTGGCCCCTTTCGGACGCTGCCTTGCTTTCTCCTCTTTCCACACTGCTTCTGATTAGTCGAAAGAACGAATTCTGCTGCCTATTGTTCATGCTTTCCTTTCAATTTCAGCCTATTGTCTTACATCTACAAATCAGGCGGTGACGTTGCTAAACGCTTTCTTCACTTCTCATAGGTAGCCCTTTTCACTTCTCGCCCAGCAGTGAACATAGCTGGTGCACAATGCATGAGTTGGGGGCGGGAAATGCGAGGAAATGAGGCTTAGAAGAGGGGAGGGGGAGGGTAGGATGCAAAGTGGGGCGGGCCGTAAAAGCGCAGGCCATCTCTCAAATGCACCACTGCCTTCTGTCTATTCTTCGCCTCCATTCCGCGGGCAGGCACTATATTCGCCCTCCTTCGTCTTTGCCCCTCGCTCCAGTTCCCAGCTCACTGCGCCTTCGCCACCAGCCCCTCCCCAGCCAAAGTGGATGGATGCCCAAAAAACCCCCCCGCTATAAAATGAGAGCGGCCCTATTTCCTCCTGGCTGCCTGCCCCTCTCCTCCCCCTCCAGCGGCTACTGACCCCTCCTTCCTCCTTTTTGGCGCAAAGCTGAGGATGGCGGTGTGTGTGAGTGGAGGGGGGGGGGCGGTGTGTGACTTTGGAGTGCGTGCTGGAGGGAAGAAAGCGGGGGTGCTGAAAGAGGGAGGCGCTGGACTCTCTCTTTCTCTCCCCCGCCCCCGCTCCCAGGGGACGCCGAGACACACGCCGCGACCCGCCTATCTCCAAATTCGCTCCTCCCTCAGCCCCTCTCCCTTCCCCTCCCTCTGCCCAACTCCCCTTCCCTGCTTCTCCTCCACCCCCCATTTCCCTTCCCCACCCTGAATTTACCTCCCCTTTTGGCCTAAGCTCAGAGTTATTTGAAGGCGGCGGCGGGGTGGTTTCGGCGTTTCTCTGGTGCAGCGATGCTGGGCAAATGGGCGCAGTACGGTAGCCTGACGCAGACGAGGGGCCTTTATAAACCGCCTACGTCCACAGCTGCTCCACCCCTCCCTACACCCTTCTTCCCTCAACCCCTCCTCCCCTTCACCCTCCCCTCCACCCCCCCCCCCCCCTCGCCTCCTCCTCCTCCCTCCCCCCCACCCACAACGGCCGCCCCCTCACAGCCCCGCGCCGGCCGAAACTAGCGCCCGCCTGCCCCGCCCCCACCCAGCAGCCTCCTCCCTCCCTCCCGCCCCCCCCCCCGCACCTCCCCTCCGCTCTGACGACATTCTGACGACGCCTCCCCTTCCTCCGCCAGAGCATTAGTGGAGGCTGGAGAAGAAGCTGCAAGCCCTCCTAACTTGGCTAATCACCCACCCGACCAGCCGCCCCTTTCTCCTCCACTCAGCTCGCCTCTCGTCGTAATTAGAGAGTGCCACACTTCTCCTACCCCTACTCACTTCGCTCCCCTCCTCTGCAAGCCTTTTCTTCACTCCCCCCAGCAGCAGCCATGGGCTTCCGCATCCCCGGTACTCAACCAGGACTCGGAGGAGCTCAAGCTGAAGTTCTACGCGCGGGTGAACCAGCCGAAGCTGCAGAAGAGGCTGGTCCTGGTGATCGTCTCCACCAGCCCTGCTGCTGGACAACATGCTGTACATGGTGATCGTGCCCATC
>JASANA010004998.1:0-24881 GCA_030248095.1 Ptycholaimellus sp. GST1_10
ACCACAATTGTGGACCCCATTTGCACGACCTACCACATTATGGCTAACTGAAGAAGAAACCACAATTGTGTATCCAATTTGCACGACCTACCACAATGTGGCTAACTGAAGAAGTTAACCAGAATTGTTGATCCAATTTGCACGACCTACCACATTGTGGCTAACTGAAGAACTAACCACAATTGTGGATCCAATTTGCACGACCTACCACATTGTGGCTAACTGAAGAACTAACCACAATTGTGGATCCAATTTGCACGACCTACCACATTGTGGCTAACTGAAGAACTAACCACAATTGTGGATCCAATTTGCACGACCTACCACATTGTGGCTAACTGAAGAACTAACCACAATTGTGGATCCAATTCGCATGACCTACCACATTGTGGCTAACTGAACAACTAACCACAATTGTGGATCCAATTTGCACGACCTACCACATTGTGGCTAACTGAAGAACTAACCACAATTGTGGATCCAATTTGCACGACCTACCACATTGTGGCTAACTGAAGAACTAACCACAATTGTGGATCCAATTTGCACGACCTACCACATTGTGGCTAACTGAAAGAACTAACCACAATTGTGGATCCAATTTGCACGACCTACCACATTGTGGCTAACTGAAGAACTAACCACAATTGTGGATCCAATTTGCATGACCTACCACATTGTGGCTAACTGAAGAACTAACCACAATTGTGGATCCAATTTGCACGACCTACCACATTGTGGCTAACTGAAGAACTAACCACAATTGTGGATCCAATTTGCACGACCTACCACATTGTGGCTAACTGAAGAACTAACCACAATTGTGGATCCAATTTGCACGACCTACCACATTGTGGCTAACTGAAGAACTAACCACAATTGTGGATCCAATTTGCACGACCTACCACATTGTGGCTAACTGAAGAACTAACCACAATTGTGGATCCAATTTGCACGACCTACCACATTGTGGCTAACTGAAGAACTAACCACAATTGTGGATCCAATTTGCACGACCTACCACATTGTGGCTAACTGAAGAACTAACCACAATTGTGGATCCAATTTGCATGACCTACCACATTGTGGCTAACTGAAGAACTAACCACAATTGTGGATCCAATTTGCATGACCTACCACATTGTGGCTAACTGAAGAACTAACCACAATTGTGGATCCAATTTGCACGACCTACCACATTGTGGCTAACTGAAGAACTAACCACAATTGTGGATCCAATTTGCATGACCTACCACATTGTGGCTAACTGAAGAACTAACCACAATTGTGGATCCAATTTGCACGACCTACCACATTGTGGCTAACTGAAGAACTAACCACAATTGTGGATCCAATTTGCACGACCTACCACATTGTGGCTAACTGAAGAACTAACCACAATTGTGGATCCAATTTGCACGACCTACCACATTGTGGCTAACTGAAGAACTAACCACAATTGTGGATCCAATTTGCACGACCAACATAGTGGCTAACTGAAGAACTAACCACAATTGTGGATCCAATTTGCACGACCTACTACATTGTGGCTAACTGAAGAACTAACCACAATTGTGGATCCAATTTGCATGACCTACCACATTGTGGCTAACTGAAGAACTAACCACAATTGTGGATCCAATTTGCACGACCTACCACATTGTGGCTAACTGAAGAACTAACCACAATTGTGGATCCAATTTGCACGACCTACCACATTGTGGCTAACTGAAGAACTAACCACAATTGTGGATCCAATTTGCACGACCTACCACATTGTGGCTAACTGAAGAACTAACCACAATTGTGGATCCAATTTGCACGACCTACCACATTGTGGCTAACTGAAGAACTAACCACCTCTCTTCTTTCCTTCTCCCTTTTTCTTCCTCACCCCTTGCCCCTAACCACAATTGTGGATCCAATTTGCACGACCTACCACATTGTGGCTAACTGAAGAACTAACCACAATTGTGGATCCAATTTGCACGACCTACCACATTGTGGCTAACTGAAGAACTAACCACAATTGTGGATCCAATTTGCACGACCTACCACATTGTGGCTAACTGAAGAACTAACCACAATTGTGGATCCAATTTGCACGACCTACCACATTGTGGCTAACTGAAGAACTAACCACAATTGTGGATCCAATTTGCACGACCTACCACATTGTGGCTAACTGAAGAACTAACCACAATTGTGGATCCAATTTGCACGACCTACCACATTGTGGCTAACTGAAGAACTAACCACAATTGTGGATCCAATTTGCACGACCTACCACATTGTGGCTAACTGAAGAACTAACCACAATTGTGGATCCAATTTGCACGACCTACCACATTGTGGCTAACTGAAGAACTAACCACAATTGTGGATCCAATTTGCACGACCTACCACATTGTGGCTAACTGAAGAACTAACCACAATTGTGGATCCAATTGTGCCGACTGCCTACCTATTTTGTGGCTACTCAAGAACTAACCACAATTTTGTCCAATTCCGATACCACATTGTGGCTAACTGAAGAACTAACCACAATTGTGGATCCAATTTGCACGACCTACCACATTGTGGCTAACTGAAGAACTAACCACAATTGTGGATCCAATTTGCACGACCTACCACATTGTGGCTAACTGAAGAACTAACCACAATTGTGGATCCAACTTGCACGACCTACCACATTGTGGCTAACTGAAGAACTAACCACAATTGTGGATCCAATTTGCATGACCTACCACATTGTGGCTAACTGAAGAACTAACCACAATTGTGGATCCAATTTGCACGACCTACCACATTGTGGCTAACTGAAGAACTAACCACAATTGTGGATCCAATTTGCACGACCTACCACATTGTGGCTAACTGAAGAACTAACCACAATTGTGGATCCAATTTGCACGACCTACCACATTGTGGCTAACTGAAGAACTAACCACAATTGTGGATCCAATTTGCACAACCTACCACATTGTGGCTAACTGAAGAACTAACCACAATTGTGGATCCAATTTGCACGACCTACCACATTGTGGCTAACTGAAGAACTAACCACAATTGTGGATCCAATTTGCACGACCTACCACATTGTGGCTAACTGAAGAACTAACCACAATTGTGGATCCAATTTGCACGACCTACCACATTGTGGCTAACTGAAGAACTAACCACAATTGTGGATCCAATTTGCACGACCTACCACATTGTGGCTAACTGAAGAACTAACCACAATTGTGGATCCAATTTGCACGACCTACCACATTGTGGCTAACTGAAGAACTAACCACAATTGTGGATCCAATTTGCACGACCTACCACATTGTGGCTAACTGAAGAACTAACCACAATTGTGGATCCAATTTGCACGACCTACCACATTGTGGCTAACTGAAGAACTAACCACAATTGTGGATCCAATTTGCACGACCTACCACATTGTGGCTAACTGAAGAACTAACCACAATTGTGGATCCAATTTGCACGACCTACCACATTGTGGCTAACTGAAGAACTAACCACAATTGTGGATCCAATTTGCACGACCTACCACATTGTGGCTAACTGAAGAACTAACCACAATTGTGGATCCAATTTGCACGACCTACCACATTGTGGCTAACTGAAGAACTAACCACAATTGTGGATCCAATTTGCACGACCTACCACATTGTGGCTAACTGAAGAACTAACCACAATTGTGGATCCAATTTGCACGACCTACCACATTGTGGCTAACTGAAGAACTAACCACAATTGTGGATCCAATTTGCACGACCTACCACATTGTGGCTAACTGAAGAACTAACCACAATTGTGGATCCAATTTGCACAACCTACCACATTGTGGCTAACTGAAGAACTAACCACAATTGTGGATCCAATTTGCACGACCTACCACATTGTGGCTAACTGAAGAACTAACCACAATTGTGGATCCAATTTGCACGACCTACCACATTGTGGCTAACTGAAGAACTAACCACAATTGTGGATCCAATTTGCACGACCTACCACATTGTGGCTAACTGAAGAACTAACCACAATTGTGGATCCAATTTGCACGACCTACCACATTGTGGCTAACTGAAGAACTAACCACAATTGTGGATCCAATTTGCACGACCTACCACATTGTGGCTAACTGAAGAACTAACCACAATTGTGGATCCAATTTGCACGACCTACCACATTGTGGCTAACTGAAGAACTAACCACAATTGTGGATCCAATTTGCATGACCTACCACATTGTGGCTAACTGAAGAACTAACCACAATTGTGGATCCAATTTGCACGACCTACCACATTGTGGCTAACTGAAGACCCAACCGCAATTGTGGATCCAATTTGCACGATTGACCACATTGTGGCTAACTGAAGAACTAACCACAATTGTGGATCCAATTTTCACAACCTACCACATTGTGGCTAACTGAAGAACTAACCACAATTGTGGATCCAATTTGCACGACCTACCACATTGTGGCTAACTGAAGAACTAACCACAATTGTGGATCCAATTTGCACGACCTACCACATTGTGGCTAACTGAAGAACTAACCACAATTGTGGATCCAAATAGCACGACCTACCACATTGTGGCTAACTGAAGAACTAACCACAATTGTGGATCCAATCTGCACGACCTACCACATTGTGGCTAACTGAAGAACTAACCACAATTGTGGATCCAATTTGCACGACCTACCACATTGTGGCTAACTGAAGAACTAACCACAATTGTGGATCCAATTTGCACGACCTACCACATTGTGGCTAACTGAAGAACTAACCACAATTGTGGATCCAATTTGCACGACCTACCACATTGTAGCTAACTGAAGAACTAACCACAATTGTGGATCCAATTTGCACGACCTACCACATTGTGGCTAACTGAAGAACTAACCACAATTGTGGATCCAATTTGCACGACCTACCACATTGTGGCTAACTGAAGAACTAACCACAATTGTGGATCCAATTTGCACGACCTACCACATTGTAGCTAACTGAAGAACTAACCACAATTGTGGATCCAATTTGCACGACCTACCACATTGTGGCTAACTGAAGAACTAACCACAATTGTGGATCCAATTTGCACGACCTACCACATTGTGGCTAACTGAAGAACTAACCACAATTGTGGATCCAATTTGCACGACCTACCACATTGTGGCTAACTGAAGAACTAACCAAAATTGTGGATCCAATTTGCACGACCTACCACATTGTGGCTAACTGAAGAATTAACCACAATTGTGGATCCAATTCGCACGACCTACCACATTGTGGCTAACTTAAGAACTAACCACAATTGTGGATCCAATTTGCACGACCTACCACATTGTGGCTAACTGAAGAACTAACCAAAATTGTGGATCCAATTTGCACGACCTACCACATTGTGGCTAACTGAAGAACTAACCACAATTGTGGATCCAATTTGCACGACCTACCACATTGTGCTAACTGGAGAACTAACCACAATTGTTGATCCAATTTGCACGACCTACCACCTTGTAGCTAACTTAAGAACTAACCACAATTGTGGATCCAATTTGCACGACCTACCACATTGTGGCTAACTGAAGAACTAACCACAATTGTGGATCCAATTTGCACGACCTACCACATTGTGGCTAACTGAAGAACTAACCACAATTGTGGATCCAATTTGCACGACCTACCACATTGTGGCTAACTGAAGAACTAACCAAAATTGTGGATCCAATTTGCACGACCTGCCACATTGTGGCTAACTGAAGAAGTAACCACAATTGTGGATCCAATTTGCACCACCTGCCACATTGTGGCTAACTTAAGAACTAACCACAATTGTGGATCCAATTTGTACAACCTACCACAGTGTGGCTAAATTAAGATCTAACCACAATTGTGGATCCAATTTGCACAACCTACCACAGTGTGGCTAAATTAAGAACTAACCACAATTGTGGATCCAATTTGTACGACCTACCACATTGTGGCTAACTTAAGAACTAACCACACTTGAGGATCCAATTTGCACGACCTGCCACATTGTGGCTAACTGAAGAAGTAACCACAATTGTGGATCCAATTTGCACGACCTGCCACATTGTGGCTAACTTAAGAACTAACCACAATTGTGGATCCAATTTGCACGACCTACCACATTGTAGCTAACTGAAGAAATAACCACAATCTGTTGCTCCATCCATTTCCACGATCCTTCCACATGCCTTCCTACCTAGAAACTAAGATCCAATAACCACAATTGTGGATCCAATTTGCACGACCTACCACATTGTGGCTAACTGAAGAACTAGCCACAATTGTGGATCCAATTTGCACGACCTACCACATTGTGGCTAACTGAAGAACTAACCACAATTGTGGATCCAATTTGCACGACCTACCACCACAATTGTATTGTGGCTAACATAAGAACTAACCATAATTGTGGATCCAATTTACACGTCCTACCATATTGTGGCCTACTACAATAGTGCACGTAGTTGGGCAGATTTTGGCTGCAACGACATAGATATACGCCTAGCAGTGTGCATGTTGTGGGTCAGAGTATACTGCAAAAACTGCTTTCACGCAGTGTATGTTGTGGGCAGAGCTGACTGCAAAGACTGAGCTCACATAGCACATGTTGTGGTTAGAGTTTACTGCAAAGACGGCTATCATGCAGTGCATGTTGTGGGTAGAGTGTACTGCACAGACTGCTCTCACGTATTTCATGTTGTGGGCAGAGTGTCTGCGAAGACTGCTATCCCGTAGTGTATGTTGTGGGCAGAGTGTACCGCAAAGACTGCTCTCACGTAGTGCAAGGTGTGGGCAGAGCCGACTGCAAAGAATGCGCTAACGTAGTGCATGTTGTGGGTCGAGTACACTGCAAAACCTGCTCTCAATAGTATATCTAGTGGGCAGATATGGCTACAAATACCGCTCTCGTGTAGTGCATGTTGTGGGCAGAGTGTACTGCAAAACCTGCTCTCAATAGTGCATGTAGTGGGCAGATTTGGCTGCAACGACTGATCTCACCTAGTACATGTTGTGGGCAGAGCAACTCCAAAGACTGCTCTCACGTAGTGCATGTTGTGGGCCGAGTGAGCTGCAAAGACTCCTCTCACTTAGTGCATGTTGTGGGCAGATCACACTTCAAAGATTCCTCTCACGTAGTGCATGTTGTGGGCAGAGTGTACTGCAAGGACTCCTCTCACGTAGTGCATGTTGTGGGCAGAGAGTATTGAAAAGACTGCTGTCACCTAGTGCATGTTGTGGGCCGAGCATCTGCAAAGACCTGCTCTCACATAGTGCATGTTGTGGGCAGAATACACTGCAAAGACTGCTCTCACGTAGTGAATGGTGTGGGCCGAGCAGATTGCAAAGACTGCTCTCACGTAGCTCATGTTGTGGGCAGATTGTACTGCAAAGACTGCTCTCACTGCTGTTGTGTGCCATCAGACTGCAGAGACTGTTTCCGTGTTCTGTTGTGGGCCCGTCCCTTGCCCTAGTGCATGTTGTGGGCAGAGTGCACTGAAAAGACTGGTCTCACGTAGTGCATGCTGTGTGCCGATCAGACTGCAAAGACTGTTCTCACGTAGTTCATGTTGTGGGCCGAGTACACTGCAAAAACTGTTTTCACCTAGTGCATGTTGTAGATCGAGCAGATTGCAAAAAATGCGCTCACGTAGTGCATGTTGTGGGCAGAGTGTACTGCAAAGACTCCTCTCACGTAGTGCATGTTGTGGGCAGAGTGTACTGCAAAGACTCCTCTCACGTAGTGCATGTTGTGGGCAGAGTGTACTGAAAAGACTGTTCTCACGTAGTGCATGTTGTGGGCAGAGCCAGCTGCAAAGACTACTCTCAGGTAGTGCATGTTGTGGGCAGAGTGTACTGCAAAGACTCAAAAAAGAGCATGGACTCTCGCGTACTGCATGTTGTGGGCAGAGTGTACTGCAAAACCTGCTCTCAATAGTGCATGTAGTGGGCAGATTTGGCTGCAACGACTGATCTCACCTAGTGCATGTTGTGGGCAGAGCCAGCTGCAAAGACTACTCTCAGGTAGTGCATGTTGTGGGCATAGTGTACTGCAAAGACTCCTCTCGCGTAGTGCATGTTGTGGGCAGAGTGTACTAAAAAGAATGGTCTCACGTAGAGCATGTTGTGGGCAGGGTACTGCTAAACTGCTCTCACGTAGAGCATGTTGTGGGCAGAGTGTACTGCAACACCTGCTCTCAATAGTGCATGTAGTGGGCATATCCGGCTGCAACGACTGATCTCACATAGCACATGTTGTGGGCAGAGCCAGCTGCAAAGACTACTCTCAGGTAGTGCATGTTGTGGGCATAGTGTACTGCAAAGACTCCTCTCGTGTAGTGCATGTTGTGGGCAGAGTGTACGCAAAAACTGCTCTCAATAGTGCATGTAGTGGGCAGATTTGGCTGCAACGACTGAAAAAGAATGGTCTCACTGACCCGCATAGTGTTGCAGCTCCTCTCGAGTGCAGTGTGGGCAGATACTAAAAAGCCCCAACATGTTGTGGGCAGGGTACTGCTAAACTGCTCTCACGTAGAGCATGTTGTGGGCAGAGGTACTGCAACACCTGCTCTCAATAGTGCATGTAGTGGGCATATCCGTGGCTGCAACGACTGATCTCACATAGCGCATGTTGTGGGCAGAGCCAGCTGCAAAGACTACTCTCAGGTAGTGCATGTTGTGGGCATAGTGTACTGCAAAGACTCCTCTCGCGTAGTGCATGTTGTGGGCAGAGTGTACTAAAAAGAATGGTCTCACGTAGAGCATGTTGTGGGCAGGGTACTGCTAAACTGCTCTCACGTAGAGCATGTTGTGGGCAGAGTGTACTGCAACACCTGCTCTCAATAGTGCATGTAGTGGGCATATCCGGCTGCAACGACTGATCTCACATAGCGCATGTTGTGGGCAGAGCCAGCTGCAAAGACTACTCTCAGGTAGTGCATGTTGTGGGCATAGTGTACTGCAAAGACTCCTCTCACGTAGTGCATGTTGTGGGCAGAGTGTACTAAAAAGAATGGTCTCACGTAGAGCATGTTGTGGGCAGGGTACTGCTAAACTGCTCTCACGTAGAGCATGTTGTGGGCAGAGTGTACTGCAACACCTGCTCTCAATAGTGCATGTAGTGGGCATATCCGGCTGCAACGACTGATCTCACATAGCGCATGTTGTGGGCAGAGCCAGCTGCAAAGACTACTCTCAGGTAGTGCATGTTGTGGGCATAGTGTACTGCAAAGACTCCTCTCGCGTAGTGCATGTTGTGGGCAGAGTGTAGTGTGTGGGGCGGCGCCCCTCGGAGTCTAAAAAGAATAGTCTCACGTAGAGCATGTTGTGGGCAGGGTACTGCTAAACTGCTCTCACGTAGAGCATGTTGTGGGCAGAGTGTACTGCAACACCTGCTCTCAATAGTGCATGTAGTGGGCATATCCGGCTGCAACGACTGATCTCACATAGCGCATGTTGTGGGCAGAGCCAGCTGCAAAGACTACTCTCAGGTAGTGCATGTTGTGCGCATAGTGTACTGCAAAGACTCCTCTCGCGTAGTGCATGTTGTGGGCAGAGTGTACTGCAAAACCTGCTCTCAATAGTGCATGTAGTGGGCAGATTTGGCTGCAACGACTGATCTCACCTAGTGCATGTTGTGGGCAGAGCCAGCTGCAAAGACTACTCTCAGGTAGTGCATGTTGTGGGCATAGTGTACTGCAAAGACTCCTCTCACGTAGTGCATGTTGTGGGCAGAGTGTACTAAAAAGAATGGTCTCACGTAGAGCATGTTGTGGGCAGGGTACTGCTAAACTGCTCTCACGTAGAGCATGTTGTGGGCAGAGTGTACTGCAACACCTGCTCTCAATAGTGCATGTAGTGGGCATATCCGGCTGCAACGACTGATCTCACATAGTGCATGTTGTGGCCAGAGCCAGCTGCAAAGACTACTCTCAGGTAGTGCATGTTGTGGGCATAGTGTACTGCAAAGGCTCCTCTCGCGTACTGCATGTTGTGGGCAGAGTGTACTGCAAAACCTGCTCTCAATAGTGCATGTAGTGGGCAGATTTGGCTGCAACGACTGATCTCACCTAGTGCATGTTGTGGGCAGAGCCAGCTGCAAAGACTACTCTCAGGTAGTGCATGTTGTGGGCATAGTGTACTGCAAAGACTCCTCTCGCGTAGTGCATGTTGTGGGCAGAGTGTACTAAAAAGAATGGTCTCACATAGAGCATGTTGTGGGCAGGGTACTGCTAAACTGCTCTCACGTAGAGCATGTTGTGGGCAGAGTGTACTGCAACACCTGCTCTCAATAGTGCATGTAGTGGGCATATCCGGCTGCAACGGCTGATCTCACATAGCGCATGTTGTGGGCAGAGCCAGCTGCAAAGACTACTCTCAGGTAGTGCATGTTGTTGGCATAGTGTACTGCAAAGACTCCTCTCGCGTAGTGCATGTTGTGGGCAGAGTGTACTAAAAAGAATGGTCTCACGTAGAGCATGTTGTGGGCAGGGTACTGCTAAACTGCTCTCACGTAGAGCATGTTGTGGGCAGAGTGTACTGCAACACCTGCTCTCAATAGTGCATGTAGTGGGCATATCCGGCTGCAACGACTGATCTCACATAGCGCATGTTGTGGGCAGAGCCAGCTGCAAAGACTACACTCAGGTAGTGCATGTTGTGGGCATAGTGTACTGCAAAGACTCCTCTCGCGTAATGCATGTTGTGGGCAGAGTGTACTGCAAAACCTGCTCTCAATAGTGCATGTAGTGGGCAGATTTGGCTGCAACGACTGATCTCACCTAGTGCATGTTGTGGGCAGAGCCAGCTGCAAAGACTACTCTCAGGTAGTGCATGTTGTGGGCATAGTGTACTGCAAAGACTCCTCTCGCGTAGTGCATGTTGTGGGCAGAGTGTACTAAAAAGAATGGTCTCACGTAGAGCATGTTGTGGGCAGGGTACTGCTAAACTGCTCTCACGTAGAGCATGTTGTGGGCAGAGTGTACTGCAACACCTGCTCTCAATAGTGCATGTAGTGGGCATATCCGGCTGCAACGACTGATCTCACATAGCGCATGTTGTGGGCAGAGCCAGCTGCAAAGACTACTCTCAGGTAGTGCATGTTGTGGGCATAGTGTACTGCAAAGACTCCTCTCGCGTAGTGCATGTTGTGGGCAGAGTGTACTGCAAAACCTGCTCTCAATAGTGCATGTAGTGGGCAGATTTGGCTGCAACGACTGATCTCACCTAGTGCATGTTGTGGGCAGAGCCAGCTGCAAAGACTACTCTCAGGTAGTGCATGTTGTGGGCATAGTGTACTGCAAAGACTCCTCTCGCGTAGTGCATGTTCTGGGCAGAGTGTACTGCAACACCTGCTCTCAATAGTGCATGTAGTGGGCATATCTGGCTGCAACGACTGATCTCACATAGCGCATGTTGTGGGCAGAGTCCGCTGCAAAGACTACTCTCAGGTAGTGCATGTTGTGGGCAGAGTGTACTGTAAAGACTGCTCTCACGTAGTGCATGTTGTGGGCAGAGTGTACTGAAAAGACTGGTCTCACGTAGAGCATGTTGTGGGCAGAGCCAGCTGCAAAGACACATCTTAGGTAGTGCATGTTGTGGGCAGAGTGTAGTGCATAGACTGCTCTCATGTAGTGCATGTTGTGGGCAGAGTGTACTGAAAGACTGGTCTCACGTAGTGCATATTGTGGGCCAAGCAGATTGCAAAGAATGTGCTCACGTAGTGCATGTTGTGGGCAGAACACACTGCAAAGACTCCTCCCACGTAGTGCATGTTGTGGACCGAGTACACTGCAAAGATTGTTTTCACCTAGTGCATATTGTGGACCGAGCATATTGCAAAGAATGCGCTCATGTAGTGCATGTTGTAGGCCGAGTACACTGCAAAGACTGTTTTCACCTAGTGCATGTTGTGGGCTGAGCTGATTGCAATGACTCCTCTCACGTAGTGCATGATGTGGGCAGATCCGGCTGCAACGACTCATCTCACATTACGCATGTTCTGGGCAGATCCAGCTGCAAATACTACTCTCAGGTAGTGCATGTTGTAGACAGAGTGTACTGCAAAACTCCTCTCACGTAGTGCATGCTGTGGGCAGAGTGTACTAAATGGACTGGTCTTACGTAGTGCATGTTGTAGGCCGAGTACATTGCAAAGACTGTTTTCACCTAGTGCATGTTGTGGGCCGAGCAGATTGCAGCAAGGCCACCGGCGGCCTGCACGAGTGGGGCAGAGGAGCTGGCATTCCCGGGGAAGGCCAGCGGCAGAGCCAGAAGCTCCTGCGTCCCCTAGCCAAGCCTTAAACACATTCGCATCTGCATCACCTTCCAGAGCCCCTACGGCATCAACGGCACCACCTACAGCGCCCTCCCTCCATCCCATTTCTTCCCACTAGCACTCCATTTCACTTTCTTCACTACTATTCTCATCCCCAGCTCTCAGCCTGTCTTTAGCACACAGCCTTTATCCAACGGTGGAATTGGCGCAATTTATGTATGTCTCAGTAGGGAGTCCTAGCCTAGTCAGTCGAGTTTCAGTTCAGTCTGGCAGAATTTTGTAAGTGCTTTGGTTGTCCATGAGACGTTTTCACCCATCTCTTAGTTTTTTACCGCGGAGCGCCCGAAGGGCCGCTCCGCGGTCTATAGAGGTTACTCAACTTTTGTCTCATGTATGGTATATATATTTCTGGAATGCTGGCCCCGGGCGAATTCTCAACGGATTTGGACAACCTGTTTTTTTTCCTGAAAGGTAATGAAATTTTAGGAAGATCTGTAGGGGTAGATCCGGAATTTGAGCATTTGAAACATTACTTTTTTGGGTAGAAAGGTTGAAAATTTGGGTATGCTGTAAAATGCTCAATTCTCGACGGATTTTGACAAACTTTTTTTCCTGAAAGGTAATAATATTTTAGGAAGATCTGGAGGGGTGGAACTGGTCCCGGAGCATTTGAAACATTACTTTTTTTGGGTAGAACTGTTGAAAAGTGGGGTATGCAGGAAAATGGCGAATTCTCAACGGATTTGGACAAACTTTTTTTTGCTGAAAGGTAATTTCATTTTAGGAAGATTGGAGGGGTGGAACTGCTCCGGGAGCATTTGAAACATTACTTTTTTGGGTAGAAAGTTTGAAAAATGGGGTATGATGTAGAAATGGCAATTCTCAACGGATTTGGACAAACTTTTTTTTTGCTTAAAGGTAATAACATTTAGGAAGATCTGGAGGGGTGACTGGTCCCGGAGCATTTGAAAATAACTTTTTTAGGTAGAAATTTTAAAAAATGGGTATGTTGAGATGCTTTCTAATGGTTTGGCTTTTTTTTGCTTAAGGTAATAAATTTTAGGTATGGGTGTGTCGGGCTAATTTTTTTGTAATTTTATGGGGTTGTTGGTGGGTTCTCATGTTTGGTTGTTTTTTGTTAAGGTATTTCTTTTAGGGTTGGGGGGTGTTTGTATTTTTTTGGAGGTTGGTATATGGTTTTTGTGTAGTATGGTCTTGATTGGGTTGTTTTTTTTTTGTCTTTTTGTTCTTTTGTTTTTTGTTGTTGGTTGTTTTTGGTATATCCCGGTCACCTATTGCGCTTTGCGCCATATACTTGTTTTTCTCTTCCAGCAGCGCTTTGTGTTTCTGCCCTTTGCATTCAAATGCACCCCTTCCATGGCCTAGCTTCAACTGTGAGTCTAGGAGCTAGCTTTGCCCAGTGATCGGATATCCTGTGACCATTCGGCAACTGATTCAGCCTCAGCCTAGTCTGCCCGGGAGCAGTAGGCCCTGAATTGCTGTTGTTTCAGTTTCAAGTTCGATTTTTCCAAGGCCAGTCCATGTGGCGTCTCTTTTTATGAATTACTCAGTTTCACAGTATTTGACATCTGCGGATCAGCTTGTCTCTTCTTGGTAGCTTTCTGACTTTGTGTTGCTGGTTTGATCTTTTGCTTATTTCCTAAGCGTTCCTGGCCCGGGAGCTTGGAGCCGTGAAAGGAATGCGCGCGGTTTTGCCTGATGTTTCGTGTTCAGCCATTGCATTATGCCGGGCTCTGTCTGGACAATCACTCTCTCAACAAACGGAGACAGAAAGCATCAGCTTCCATATGCTCTTGATCCACAAAATGTATCTGAACATTCTTCATCTCCCATAAATTATTATTATTATTTAGTGGGTTATACTAACCCAAAAAGTATCTCTTATCTATATTTTGTGATGTGATTTTGAGCGCGAGTGATCAGAAATCAGGTGGAGTTGGCCCAGAGTCTCTCCTCCAAAGGCCTCAAGGCGCCCAAGACCCAGGCTGCTGCCAGGTGCGCCTTATTTTCTTGAGGCAAAGACAGAAGAAGGGATAGGGAGAATGGCCATAAAAATCGATCATAAAAATGATGATGCGTTTATTTTTTGACCTTTTCAGCTGAGAACACTTTTCAACTTTTGGCAGGTGATGACAGTGAATTGGCGACACATAAATTTATATTCTTTCAAGTTTCAACAGTCCATAACTAAATATGACCAGAAGCAAGATGCTAACTGAAGGCAATGCATGCTTAGAAACAGGGCATTGTAGGCTGAGTGAGTTGGGGCTGTGCATGAAGCTGCGTCTGCTGAAGATCGAAGCAGGCCTTGATGATGACGAAGTCCTCTACCACGCCTTCGTACCCGCTAAGGATCCCGAGGAACTTGCCGAACAGCAGCGGATGATCAAGAAAAACGGTTTCTCAAAACTAGCCAAGGAAACAAGTGGCACTTTCAGTTCAAAACTCTAATACTGCATTATGGTGGCTTCACTAAATCAATTCAAGGACAGATATCTATGAAGTGCTTTTGTTTACAAACCGTTTAAGTGTTCGTGCTTGATAACTCTAGTATATTGTGCTATTTTCTTTGAAAAATAGATGCCTTCAATTTGGTCAGTCTTGGTGAAGTCATAGGTGAAAAATGCCATTAAAGAAAAAGGGACTACTGTCATCAATGTATTTACTTCCCTGAGAATCTGAAGGTTGTCAATGCACAGTAGGCATCACACACAGGATGCAGGAACTGTTCAAATGATCAACTTGTATAAAAGTTTTTGGACCATTTGGTAATTTTTTGATGGTAAGGTCCTTAAATCCAATGATGTGCTAATAATTAACAAAAACTGAGTCCCATGCCAATGCAAATGCTACAAAAGGCTTCGGGATCAATATTTTTACATAACCCATTCCAATGAAAAGCCAAAATTAGCACATTTCATTTTTTGCTTCCCACTAAACCCCACTGATAATAAGCCCAATACACAAAACGAACTGATTAGTGAAGTAATTCATCATGCTGATTCAATGGCCTGATTCAGCGGTGATCACTTATCACTTTATTCTTAGTTTTGCGTCATAGTTTATGGTAGCATTACTATAACTGAAACAGGCAAATTATAATATAGCTGAAGGTGTCCGAAATTTAGTTGCTTTAATTGTAACTGTTGTAATTTGATAGTCCAAAACCAGAGTTAGAAACCAAAACAGCATTCTGGGTTCGAATCAAATTCAGTTTTACTCAGCTTGGGTCATGTACAATGAAATGGAAAGCAAAATAAAAACTGGTGAAAGCGAATCATGGATTATTTTAGTAGCCACAGCCGCATCAATTACATTAGTACTGTGTTTCCTAGCTTGTTTGATAGGATTTATATTAGGCAAACGAAAAGATCACTGGCAACGTCTGCAAGATGCTAGAAAAGGTAAAAGCGCACAATCAATTTTACATAGCATACACCTTTCCATGTTGCGAGATGGGGTTTGCAGGAAATCAAATACACTTCGAAGTTCCCTGTTGAGCTCAATATCAGAAAAATCATCAGCATTATGTGAAAGAAACGTCAAATTTGCTGGCTGTGTAAGAAACTTAAATGAAGAGGACACGTCAGGCAAAAATAAGATTGGCATACTGGTTCAACACCTAGTTCCTACACCAGATATGGAAGAGTGTATAGATAAAACCATTTCCCCAATTCTAAGCAGATCTTCTCAAAATGATGTTCCATTGCCAATTTCTAACAGCATATTGGGCTCCGAGATTTCATCAGACATTTCTACATCATTCCCAAGTTCAAATCTGTCAACTGATTGTACAAACATTGGATAATTGTGCTTTTGTAAAGCATTAAATTTATTGAATTGATTGATTTCTCTACTGAATGTTAGGTAGCATTTGATTTAAAACATATGAACTATTTGCTTTGCACGTATTATGACAAAAATGACTACTTATTTACAATGTTTAATTAAAGACCCCAAAAACCCACCAATGTAGTCTAGGGACTGAATCACAGTCCACCTTGGTATATCAGTTTTATACTGTATGGAAAGAAATCACAAATGCATCATAATGATAAGTCCTTTGATTCGAAAAGAAAAACAGCAACAGAAAAGAAAAATAAGAAACACCATAACCACCATCTGCGATGGATGCCATCCTTCGGAGTCTGTTCCATCGGATCACTCTGCCTCGACTTAGAGCAGCAATCAGATACTTCGAGATCAACTTCCATCAAGACAGAGACCAGCACCAAGAGCAGCTGGATCTGCCGGATCTCAAAGCCATCGCCGACTGAAACAATTCATCATCTTCATCCATCATCACCTTGTGATGCACCACCATAACCATCCTTGTATTCTTGTTCCCCCAGCTGGCTTCAGGAGCCTGTTGCTTAGTTTTGTGTTTGTCGCTCAGCATCCTTCCATCAATCGGGGGCAGATGGTGGACCAGGGTACCGGGTGGTAGATCCTTGTAGACTGGGGCTAGGATGCCGGACTCAATCTGCTCCTGGAACTCCTTGTAGTAGGCGTCGCGCTCATTGGCTGAGAGGTGGGCAAAGGCTGCCCGGAGGAAGGCCCGTCCGAAGTTGGAGGCCAGCTAGGGTGCCTGGGAGCTGAATGGGGAGGGGCATGATGAAGCAACCTTTGAAGCTGCGGGAGATGGACTTGAGAAGGCGCTTGGTACAGTGCTCTGCCTCGGTGGTGGCCTTGACTGTGCCAGCTTGGAGGCCAACCAGCTTGAGGTCCGATTGGTGGGCTTTGGCCACCTGGTAGCCAGCAAGGGACATGATGATGCTCTTGGGGACATCGTAGCCTCCTAGCTCCTGGTCTGGGCAGATGCGGTAAGGCGGGAGCCATTGAGGGCAATGAGTTCCACCCAGCTGGGGAGCACTGTGATGAGCTCGGGCTTGGTGTGGTCATCGAAGGACATCTCTAGGCTCTCTGTCAGGTGATGCTGGAGTCGGAGTCCATGAGGGCTAGTCTTTGGACTTGCTGTTGATGGGCTGGGGCTTGAACATCTATGGAGGTCAGGAATGTGGCAAGAGTGAGGCCTTGACGGAGGTGGTGAGGCTGAGGTTTGTCACCGGGTGTTGCTCTTGCCCATGGAGTTGTGGAGGGAGAAGTGGTGGTATTGGCGGCATTTCCAGCAGTTGAGCTTGGAAAGGCAGTCCTTGAGAGCGTGCTTGTGGGACAGACAGTTGTAGCAGAGGCCAAGGTCCTGGGCTCGCTTGTGCCACGCAGACATGTTGGCATACTCGGTTCACTTGGATGAGGCATGGTCCTCCTTGCAGTAGTGGCAGGAATGCTTGGGACATTCGGCATCAGCGCATTGGGCCTTGGTCTTGGTTGGTCCTTTGTCCTTGGGTGGCTGGTGGGAGTGTTGTTGCTGCTGCTGGCGGTTGTTGCTGGGGCCCATGATGGCGCCTTGGAAGCAGTTGGTGAGCTGGATGGGACTGGGTTCATTGCTGAGCTGTATGTGGAGAATTGGGCACTCCCTTTAAATCATATCTGGTGGGGTGAGCCGCTGGGGGTTTTCTCTGTGCCAGGAAACGGCTGCCAGAGCAGGGGGCAACAGTAGCCCTCAAAAGTTTTACTCTGGGAATGCTCCCCACATAGAGCTGAAGAGTAAGGGAGAATCGGGCACTCCCTTTAAGGTTTGGGGTGAGCAAATAAGCAATTCTAATGCGATTTGTAGCATTATGATTCTTTCTGATGAAAGAGGTGAAGTGGGTAAAGGGGGTTGGGAGGGGAAGGGACGGTAATGGGATGGCAGAGAGAGAGAGGGTTAGGAGGAGCCAGTGGCTGCACAAACACTGCTATGTAAACCGTTTTTGCACAGTCATTTCGATCCAATCTGGGCAAGGGTTTGAGTGAGGAGAAGCAGTAAAGGAGGCTGGTGGTCATGCATTTGGCCCACTACCTCTCTTCGCATTCCTGTTCTTGCTCTGTCATTTCTTGCCGATCTGGACGAAGGTGCGGGCGGAGAGAGGCACCTGATGGTTGACAGTGGGCATGCATTTGGGTCACTACCGCTCTTCGCATTACCGTTCTTGCTCTGCCATTTCTTGCCAACCTGGGTAAGGCTAAATTACCCCATTGCGCAAAGAGTCGCCATCCTGGTGACAAAGAAAGGCAGAAAAAGGTAGCAAAAATGACAAATTTGGCAAGCAAACACTTTCACACTTTGCTGCAAAAGCAGCCTGGACCTGCTTAGCACAGCTAGACCAGTACTAGCTATCTTTCAAACCTAAGCAACAGCCCATTCACAGGGGAAGGGAGGAGGAAAGAGGGAGGCTGGCTGGCTGGCAGTTCCTGGGCCATCCACTGATATGGCCCCACTCAGGGTGGGAAGTTCTTCTGAGGAAATCGATGACTTGGGTGGCGTGGGTGGTGAGACAGGCGAGTGTGGGCTGAGGGGGGAGCGTGGCGGCGCGGGTGGCATCCCAGGCTGGACAGTGGAGAAGGAGGTGTTCGGTGTCTTCAGGGGAGTTGAGGTTGCAGGCAGGGCAGTTGGGGGAGTCAGTCTTGTTCCAGCGAGCCTTGGTGGCGTTGAGGAATGGAGCTCTGTTGACGCGGAGTTGTTGCAGTGCCGTGGACTCCTCCCTGGTGAGACCTGTCCAGAGGAGCGGTGAGCCATTTGAGGAGGCTCGGCGGTGAGTGGAGGTGGGGTCGGTGGAGGTGGTGTAGCATAGGTGGGCTTGGGTGTGGGCCCAGGCTTTGAGGAGGGCTGCGGCGGTGGAAGGGGGGATTGTTGCTGTTGGGGGCTGCTGAAGGGACGTGGAGGTGGTCAGGGTGTCTGCGGCCTCATTGCCATCTATTCCGGCGTGCTCTGGGATCCAGATGATGAAGAGGCGGTGACCGCAAGAGGCGAGTTGGAGGAGGATAGATTGTGCCCTGCTGCTAATGGGGTCCAGGATTGTCGAGCGGTTCTGGAGACGGTGCCAGAGAGCCCTGGAGTCGAATAGGACATGGATGGTGAGGGGGGCGCCGAGGGAGCAGGTGGGGTGAGCTGCAGCTTTCTCCAGGCCAGCTAGGAGTCCAACCGATTCTGCTAGGTTGGATGATGAGTAGGTGTCTGCTGCTCTGAAAGCGATTGATGGGGTAGCCTGGTTTCTCCAGCGCAGGACTGAGGCTCCTTTGCCGTCTCTGCAGCCTTTGGTTGGTGCACCATCCGAGAATATCTCTAGATCTGGGGGGCCGTGGTCGCGGTGGAGGGATACAAGGTGCCCTAGTGCCCCTTCGCACCATGCGGGAGCTGGGAATAAGCATTTTTGTCACCTTGTTAGTTTGAATCCTTGTAGGTCTTGGTATAACTTATGGATATTATAGCTCACAAACAGCGTGGAATCTATTTTAAGCTACTGCAAATATTGTTGGTCATTTTGCCGTTTGAACTATGTTTCTACTTTGAAATAAAACTACTGAATGTGTGCTCAAATTTTTGGGTGCTAAATGGGACCTGGTGTCATGGGTCTCATTTGAAAGTTGGTTGGTGCTAAATGTCGCTGGAAATTGGCTTGGCTGGAATCCCATGTGGAATTTTCCAGATTGGTTTCACTTTGAAAATTTCCACCCTCAGACGTAACCAATCGATTATTTTCATTTATAAAACTTGAATTCGCCAATTGACTAATATTTGATAAATTTAAAACTGATGGTGGCGAAGAGCTTCGGCCAGATTGATAGAGGCAAGGGCTTGCTGCAGTTGCTGCTGGAACTGTTCCTGCGCCTGCTGGAGTAGTTCCGCCACAGTTGGTTGCTGTGCGATTGGCAGCGCAGGCGCCGGTGGCAGCATCTGACTAACTTGGTTGAAATTTGGCTGAGGCAACGACGTAGTACTAGCCACCCATGTGTTTGGTTGGCCTGACACAGCCACGGCTCTCTGTACATGCTGAGTTTGCTGCACGTGCTGCATCACCTGTTGCTGTGTTTGTTGCAGTTGCTGACGCATTTCAGCCAATTGGATTTCTTGCTGCTGCTCTCTCAGCTGTGTTGCAACCTGATGTTGCAGTAGCTGTTAAAGTAACAGCTCCATAGACTTGTTTTCAGCCGTTGGATTTGAATCTGACTGCTTTGTTTCGGTTTGGCTGATGGTTCGTTCGGTCTGTTTCTGGGTTTTTTGTTGCTAAGCAGAGTCATTTGGATTTCATGCTGCTTCTGCTGAGCCTCAGCCAGCGACCTTCGCATCTCCTCGATCTGTACTTGCAACTAATGCAAGTGTGCCTGGCTGTACACCTGTTGCTGTTGTTGCCAACGCTCCTGCCAAACGTTGACAGATGGAATGGGTGCTGGCAGAAACGTTCCGAACCAAAAAAAAAAAAAAAAAACAGATTTACTTTACGGAAATTTTGGTTTCGTTATAGTAGATGTTGATTGCATTGTGAATATCCAGAGCAGGAAGAATATCCGAATTTGAGGAGCCTTGGTTGTTTCGAGAGTTGAAAGGTAGGCCCAGCCCTCTTTTACAGGATCTTCTTGTGGTTTAGGCATTGGGCCTATCCTGAGCTTTGACCAGTACTCCCCATCTTTGGTGTTGGTGTCAAGGAATTCGGCTGACTCCTAGAACCCCCCCCCCCAAGACTTACACCACCCCAAACTTACACCCCTTCCCATGAATTACACCCCTCCCCCAATAAATGCCTTAAGGCATATATATTGAAAATTTTTTTATTGCCTTAACATACTTCTCTTTACATATCTCGAAGTTTCACTCACGGAATTTTCATGTAGATGATTAAATACCTACTTTTTTTACAAACATAGTTAGTCTATACCGTGTTCGTCATGCTACTAGTTAGTCTATACCGCAATATAGGGCATAGCCAACACAAAAACTAAAAGGCTCGTCCTTTGACTGTGGCAGTACCTACTAGTTAGTCTATACCGAGTTCATTGATGTTTTAAAGTGCTCAACTCAGTAAAAAAGTAGGTATTTAGTTGTTTAGAAAAAAATTCCTTGAGTTTAGATTTCGAGATATGTAAAGAGAAGCATTTTAAGTTAATAAAATTTTTTTCAATATATACCCTTTGGGGGGGTGTAATTCTTGGGGGGTGGGTGTAATTCTTGGGGGGTGTAATTCTTGGGGGGGGGGGTGTAACCCCCCGGGGGGTGTAAGTCTTGGGGGGGGGGGTTCTACCGGTGGGGGGGCACTAAGTCTTCGCCTTTTTTATTTTGATTGGTTACATCTCATCTGCTTCTTATCCATGAAAGCTATAAATTGGCCAGTGTGCCCATATTTCCCTTTTATGTTGCTGTAAATGCCGGTTACGCAATATCATGTCTAAAGTGGTTTACATTTGAAATATTAACATGATAAAAAATAGGACTGTCACAGGTGGTTTGATAAGTTACAGGGGAGAAATTTGAGAAATTTTACATTTTCTGCCATTTCTCCGTGAGTAATAAAGATATTTTAAAACAAATTTAGCACAATATTTTTGGATATTGGATCCAAATTCTGACCAATTTACAGCTTGTTATGATCATTTTTAGACGAGTAATAAGCATTTAAAAAAGGCAAAGACTTAGTGCCCCCCCCCAGTAGGAGTCAGCCAGGAATTCAAAAATGGTATCAGGAATGGTGTCTTTTTCATCGACAGGCAGGATTATGAAAGCTAGGTTAGCTTTCTCTTTCTCCACCTCCACCACCAATTCCATCAACATATTCGCTTCCTTCATTGCCTCCTTTGCTAGAGTGATGGATTTTTCGTTTGTGTCCATATCCTCAGATTTCTTTGTCTTTGCCTTCTTCTTCTGAGACTCCCTGGACTTCTTGGTTTTGGTCGCTTCAGCTTGAAGCAGGGGATTGTCTTGTTTTGGTATTACACCTTCTCCAAACTGCTGGTTTCTGGCTGCTTCTGCCTTCCGAAACTTCCTCACCTCTTTCACCACTTCTTCTTGGATAAGGAGGGGCTGGAAAACTCTTGGTTTGTTGGCTTTGGGGAATTGGACTGGTTTTTGGAGTCTCCCTGCTCCGCTGGCTCCAAGTCCACCTCCTCTGCGAAATCCAATTCTTCCTCCACCGGAGTTGCAGACTTTTCTGATTGCATCTCCTCGCAGAGGATGAAATCAATTTCTTCAGAGGCAGCTGAACTCTGCTGGCAGATTGGTTGTTGGGCAAGGAGATTGATTGCCTTGGTTGTATTTTTAGACTTGTATTCACTTGGTTTCTCTTCTTGCCGTCTCTTCTGCGGCTGCCTTCTTCGCCGCTTCTTCCGCAGCAGCTTTCTTCACCGCTTCTTCTGCGGCAGCTTTCTTTACTGCTTCTTCCTGTGTGGACTCAGGAGTCCTTAGTACCAGATCATGGTTCCGTTGTAAAGTGGTGGAGGGGTCTGGCCTACCAAGGCCGGACCTCCTCAGTGTTGATAGAATGTAAGGTGATGGTGCTGCCCTTCCTCTACTGCTTCCTACTAACTTCCGGCCTCCTTCCGGTTGTAATTGGCTACTTCCGATAATAGCTTCCGCCCAACTCTGCTCCCACACACTCAACGGATATGGCTATCAAAAGGGAATCTTCTTCAATGTGCTCCTGTGCAGCACATCCCTTTTTATGGTTGCAGACATGGAGTGGTTCATGAGTGGAAACACCCATGGCCACAAGACGATCTGCTGCCTCCCTTCCACCTTCTACTGCTAGCACCTCTACTCCAAGCCCAGCTACGTCGCCGCCAGCGTCGACTACTCCATCAAGTAGCCTACCTTCACCCTGCACTTCTCTTCACTCCTCATTCCTTCTCAATCGCTCAGCCTTTTGGCAAGACGCGTTGAAAAAGGAAAACGATGAATTCCAATTTCACTATCAGCTTGCTGACAAGTGAATGGAGAATTTATCAACTCTTATTTCGCCCGACTTTCTGCCGCCTTTCTTACGATTGGCCAGCGGAAAGGAGGAAGAATAAAGAGCAGCTGAGCTGAGCTCAGCCAGCAAAGTGAGGCGCTTCTGAGCCTGGGCCAACTAAACTTGGCCTTGTGTCTTGCTGCCGCCGCTTGCCAGGGAAAGGCCTGGAGCTTCGCCGCTCCTACAGCCATCCCTCAACTCACCTCCTGCCCTGCCTTCAGTCCACTCTGACAGCCTCAAAGGCTTGCCAAAGTCAGCCATATTTGCAACGGCAAATGTCAGCCTAGACTGTTGAAGTTTTAGAGATCAAAGTGAAAATGAATTTCATTGAAACTTTGATTGATAAAACTATCGGAACGCAGCGTTCATGAAAGTATCTTTCATTGAGCCCCGTACTGCAGCAGGACAATTGTGGAGGCTTGAAAAGGCCTAGCAATAAAGCCTAAGCTGTGCCAGCTCTTGCCTGGCCGCTGCTCAGGTCCTTTTCTCAAGACAGTATGTGATTGCAACTGTCAAAGGGTAACTGAACAGTTTTCGCTTGCGGAATAAAATCCGCAGTCCACTTTACGAAACTCTGGCATTGCCAGATAGTTTTAAAAAAGTGGCGCAGCAAAGTTGGCCTCATGCCGGAGGACTTCTGCGCTGGGCACTCGCCTACGCCTCACCTCCAGCTCACGCCCTCAGCGCTGCTCACTCTTTGGCCGCCTTTGAGCCCCAACTAAACACTGCCCCTATCGCAATTTTGCCATTGCAAGATTCGATGAAAAGTTGGGCATTGTTTGGAAGTGTGAATGCGGAGCCTCCGCAGCAGCGCTGCTCTGGCCTCGCCTCAGAGTCCCTTAGCTGAAGCTCGCCCAGACGCACTGGCAATGCCACTCAGCACAGCCTTGCCTTTATTATCAAAAGCGCAATGGCAATCCTTCTTTACGAAACTTTCAGCACTGGCTGAGTGGAGTAAAGTTAGGTGCAAGTCTCCGATATTTGGCCCAGGGACTGGAGGAAAAACGGACAAGTCTTCCGCCAACTCCTCCCCTCCCCTCCAGCAGGAGAGTAGGCCAGGCCTCAAAAGCCGCGCTGCCCTGCAAATGGCCAGCAGCGTTCGCTTGCTGCTCCCCTGAGCATTGGCTGAGCCAAAGTTCATCGTTGAGCAACCCTTTGCAGAATTCTCCGCCTGATTTATGGCCCAGTCCCAGGGCGCATTGACCTCCTAGAGGCCTAATTGCCCCCGGGCAGGAGCTAGGGTACCCAGCAGAATAATCTGCCCCTTCTCCTATTAGCCAGAGAATGTATGCAATAAACTTAAACAGTTTATCGCCTTTCTCGTTGCCGTAAATCATAAGTCTCTAAATGCGAATTGACGCATAAAAGAGCAATTCTGACGCTGAAAAGTGTCGGAAAATAAAGTCCTTCCAAGAAGGCTCTTAGCAAGGCCTAAACGGCTGAGTTTAGATGCGGAGGATGGGAATGAGAGCATGTCTATCTGCTCCGCCTGAGCCAACTTTGGCCAAAGGCGGAAAGGCTGGGCAAAGAACTGATGCCTACTCTTCTAGGCCGCGTTCTGTGCCGTTCAGAAAAGCCTCCAATCTCTCGCCTAGTCTAACTCCACCAATAAAAAATTGCAGCAGAGTTACGTCATTCTATAATTCATTTCTGCGAAGCTTTTTGCGACACGTTTGAATTTAGATACGGCAAACTTTTGTCTAGTCTTCAAACTCT
>JASANA010004999.1:0-22500 GCA_030248095.1 Ptycholaimellus sp. GST1_10
TTGCTCAAATGATTGGAGCTGAGATGAGGGAGGAAGGAGGGTGATAGGGGATAAAAATACCTTGCCCTCGTAGATGCCGATTTCGCGGGGAGCGAAGGGGGAGTAGACGATGTTGGGCTTGGCGAGGGTGAAGCCGTTGGTGTTGACCTCGCCGCTGCGACGGGCCTCGACCATGCCCGAGACCCAGGCCACCATCTCGTCCTTCTTGGCCATGCTCACCAGGAAGCCATTGACTGCAGAGCATCAATGAGCTTTTGCTTTTGCCTGAAAAATGAGAGAGAGTAAGGCTACTCTTGCCCTTGAAGAGGGCGATGCTCCAGTCGGTAAAGGGGTTGCCCTGCTTGAAGGAGTCGATCTCGTGGTAGACCTCGATCACCTTCTCGTCGAACTGGGCCATCATACGCACCAGATCTTTCTTCAGGCTCACAAGCACCGGCTTCAAAGGCACCTTTTGCTGCCTAGTCTCTTAAATTGGAAAGCAAAATAAGACCTTGAGCTCGGAGAAGGCTGATTGATGTCCTCACCCCATCTAAATTCTACACAAAATTCCCTTTCGAATGGCGTTTGAATCATGCAAAAAGCTTCAGTAGAACTCGAGTTATGACTATTTTTTGATTTGGGTCGACATAATGTCGGGTCGCCATATTGTCGGGCCGACATTATGTCGACCCGACATTATGTCGACCCGACATTATGTCGACCCGACATTATGTCGACCCGACATTATGTCGACCCGACAATATGTCGACCCGACATTATGTCGACCCAAATCAGCAAAAAATCATAACTCGAGTTCTACTGAAGCTTTTTGCATGATTCAAACGTCATTCGAAAGGGAATTTTGAGCAGAGTTTCGAGGGATTGAGGACAGAACGTTGGCGGCTAAGGCTTGTAAATGAGAACAGAAGGCTAGCTGGAGAAAGCTGAATGCTGATGAATGCTGGTAGAGAAGGCTGATCGATGAGGGCAGAAGGTCAAGTGTAGGTGTAGTCAGACAGCTGGTAGAGAAGGCTGATCGATGAGGAGAGAAAACCAAGTCCAGATGGAGAAGGCTGAAAGCTGGTAGAGAAGGGTGATCAATGAGGACAGAAGGTCAAGTGTAGGTGTAGTCAGACAGCTGGTACAGAAGGCTGATCGATGAGGACAGAAGGCCAAGTCCAGATGGAGAAGGCTGAATGCTGGTAGAGAAGGCTGATCGATGAGGAGACAAAACCAAGTCCAGATATAGAAGGCTGAAAGCTGGTAGAGAAGGGTGATCAATGAGGACAGAAGGTCAAGTTTAGGTGTAGTCAGACAGCTGGTACAGAAGGCTGATCGATGAGGACAGAAGGCCAAGTCCAGATGGAGAAGGCTGAATGCTGGTAGAGAAGGCTGATCGATGAGGAGACAAAACCAAGTCCAGATATAGAAGGCTGAAAGCTGGTAGAGAAGGGTGATCAATGAGGACAGAAGGTCAAGTGTAGGTGTAGTCAGACAGCTGGTACAGAAGGCTGATCGATGAGGACAGAAGGCCAAGTCCAGATGGAGAAGGCTGAATGCTGGTAGAGAAGGCTGATCGATGAGGAGACAAAACCAAGTCCAGATGGAGAAGGCTGAAAGCTGGTAGAGAAGGGTGATCGATGAGGGCAGAAGGTCAAGTGTAGGTGTAGTCAGACAGCTGGTAGAGAAGGCTGATCGATGAGGACAGAAGGCCAAGTCCAGATGGAGAAGGCTGAAAGCAGGTATAGAAGGCTGATCGATGAGGACAGAAGGACAAGTCCAGATGGAGAAGGCTGAATGCTGGTAGAGAAGGGTGATCGATGAGGAGAGAAAACCAAGTCCAGATGGAGAAGGCTGAAAGCTGGTAGAGAAGGGTGATCGATGAGGGCAGAAGGTCAAGTGTAGGTGTAGTCAGACAGCTGGTAAAGAAGGGTGATCGATGAGGACAGAAGGCCAAGTCCAGATGTAGAAGGCTGAATGCTGGTAGTGAAGGCTGATCGATGAGGAGAGAAAACCAAGTCCAGATGGAGAAGGCTGAAAGCTGGTAGAGAAGGGTGATCGATGAGGGCAGAAGGTCAAGTGTAGGTGTAGTCAGACGGCTGGTAGAGAAGGGTGATCGATGAGGACAGAAGGCCAAGTCCAGATGCAGAAGGCTGAATGCTGGTAGAGAAGGCTGATCGATGAGGAGAGAAAACCAAGTCCAGATGGAGAAGGCTGAAAGCTGGTAGAGAAGGGTGATCGATGAGGAGACAAAACCAAGTCCAGATGGAGAAGGCTGAAAGCTGGTAGAGAAGGGTGATCGATGAGGGCAGAAGGTCAAGTGTAGGTGTAGTCAGACAGCTGGTAGAGATGGGTGATCGATGAGGAGAGAAAACCAAGTCCAGATGGGGAAGGCTGAAAGCTGGTAGAGAAGGGTGATCGATGAGGACAGAAGGTCAAGTGTAGGTGTAGTCAGACAGCTGGTAGAGAAGGCTGATCGATGAGGACAGAAGGCCAAGTCCAGATGGAGAAGGCTGAATGCTGGTAGAGAAGGCTGATCGATGAGGAGACAAAACCAAGTCCAGATGGAGAAGACTGAGAGGTGGTAGAGAAGGCTGATCGATGAGGGCATCGTCAAAGCTGCAGTGGAGGCAGTTCTGGTGCTGGTGGACTGACTGCTGCTTCTCTTCCTCTGGCTCCCTCGCAGATTCAGCTCCTGTTAATGTGAATGTGGCTGGAGAACTGGGCTGTAGAGGCATCGTCGAAGCTGCAGTGGAGGCAGTTCTGGTGCTGGTAGAGAAGGCTGATCGATGAGGGCAGAAGGCCAGTGTAAGTTGAGAAGTCTGACAGCTGGTAGAGAAGGCTGATCGATGAGGACAGAAGACCAAGTCCAGATGGAGAAGGCTGATTGATGTCCTCACCCCATCTAAATTCTACACAAAATTCCCTTTCGAATGGCGTTTGAATCATGCAAAAATCTTCAGTAGAACTCGAGTTATGACTATTTTTTGATTTGGGTCGACATAATGTCGGGTCGCCATATTGTCGGGCCGACATTATGTCGACCCGACATTATGTCGACCCGACATTATGTCGACCCGACATTATGTCGACCCGACATTATGTCGACCCGACATTATGTCGACCCGACAATATGTCGACCCGACATTATGTTGACCCAAATCAGCAAAAAATCATAACTCCAGTTCTACTGAAGCTTTTTGCATGATTCAAACGTCATTCGAAAGGGAATTTTGAGCAGAGTTTCGAGGGATTGAGGACAGAACGTTGGCGGCTAAGGCTTGTAAATGAGAACAGAAGGCTAGCTGGAGAAAGCTGAACGCTGATGAATGCTGGTAGAGAAGGCTGATCGATGAGGGCAGAAGGTCAAGTGTAGGTGTAGTCAGACAGCTGGTAGAGAAGGCTGATCGATGAGGACAGAAGACCAAGTCCAGATGGAGAAGGCTGATTGATGTCCTCACCCCATCTAAATTCTACACAAAATTCCCTTTCGAATGGCGTTTGAATCATGCAAAAAGCTTCAGTAGAACTCGAGTTATGACTATTTTTTGATTTGGGTCGACATAATGTCGGGTCGCCATATTGTCGGGCCGACATTATGTCGACCCAACATTATGTCGACCCGACATTATGTCGACCCGACATTATGTCGACCCGACATTATGTCGACCCGACAATATGTCGACCCGACATTATGTCGACCCAAATCAGCAAAAAATCATAACTCGAGTTCTACTGAAGCTTTTTGCATGATTCAAACGTCATTCGAAAGGGAATTTTGAGCAGAGTTTCGAGGGATTGAGGACAGAACGCTGGCGGCTAAGGCTTGTAAATGAGAACAGATGGGGTGAGGACATCAATCAGCCTTCTCTACTGGCTGTTGCGTTTTTGCATCTTATCCGAAATTTGATTGGTAGCAGTGTAGAAGGCCATTTATAACCTGGCCTTAATAAAGATTTTCAATTTTATAAGGTTTATAAAATTAAAAAAATCGTTAAAAAATAAGAATACCGCATAGGGAATATGAAATAATAAAATACACCTTATTTTGATTTCATAAAAATCACATATTTTATTCTTATTCTATGCTATATTTTTAAGCCATATTTTTTAACGTTATAAAATATATATTTATTCTCATTTTCAACTCTAATTTTGAGCAGCGTTTATTTTCATTCTTATTTATTCCGTAATTTTGGACATTCCATATTTTCATTCTTATTTATTCTCTAAAGATTCCCGAAATCAGAAACACTGTACTGCGGTCCTGAGGAGCGCCCTAAGTCCAAGTCCAAATCCCGCACCCCTACGCCACAGCCCCTCCCAACAGTCCCCATTGACGAATCCGTTCGCAAATCCTTTCACTCCTATCTTCACTCCAAAAACTGTATAGGCTAAATCTAGGGCTTCACATTTGCCCACTAAATGCATCAAAGAACGCTCTCAAATTGTCAATAGTTTTGACAGTAGTTTTCATTTGACGATCCTGTCCATACTTCAAGCAGTTGTATCTAAGTCAAAGCCAAAAACAGCTTTTGGCAAACTTTATCTAACTATTGTTCCGATTCCGAGTGCGTCAAAAATGTCCGCACTAACCAGGAGCAATGTCTGCTCGCTCTGACAGGTGGCCCGAGACGTGGGCAGCGAAGGGGAGGTGATCTCACTGAGCGGTCTGCCGGGCGAAGTGTCGGTGGAAGAGATCCGCGGCCTCTTCTCCGGCTTCCCCCTTCGCGAGGACTCCATCCTGCTTCGCTTCGACTCTGAGGGAAAACCCTCCGGCGACTGCCTCTTGGCTCTTGAGGTCCGCAGCGCCTCCCTCAAAGATTCCAGTGCATCTAAGCATTTCTCTTGAGAAGGATGCCTCGGAAGCGGTGCGCAAGCTGCAGGGCGCCAAACTGAAGGATCAGCCACTCCAGATTGCTTTGGCTGTTGTCAAGTCATGAAGAGCTAATTTTGTTTACTATCCATTGTGCTTCTAAAGTGATTGTCACAAGCAGTTCTTTTTTGTTTTACACTTTTGGCTAAGTCACGATCCCAGTTGACGGCTGAGTTGGACAGACAGAACTGCATTGAACACGGGATACCCATTGTATCATACAATTTAGCCTTAGAGTATTTAGTTGGTCGTAGATCTTGGTAGGTTTTGAAGCGGTTTATTTGAACCAAACTGAGACGAAATAGTTTCCACGAATTTGCGCCCCATGTACTGCAAAAGCAAAAGCCACAAATATTTTTGGCCTCAACTCAATCGAGTGGTTAATTTAAACAACATAAAGCAAAAGTGGGGGCGATCAGCGCTCGCCAACGCTGTTCAGAGCCAGGCCAAGGCAGAGAGCTTTGCTGGGTGTCTTGTACACCTAGACACTTGCACACACCGTTCACCTCTGGCCCTCCAGAGCCGTCACCAACACCGCTGCACTTCCACTTGCGGGCAAAGGGCCTGGCTCTGCAGATCGCCCCCGACACTGCCCCTTCCCCACCCGTATTTATTGAATGAAGGGAACTGTGAAACATCAGCCCCCACCAGCTCTGCACAGCCGCCTCAAACTGCGCAAACAGAATAGCTAGACGCTTGAGTTGCCTTTTTCTACGTTTTAAAAAAGCAACGGTACTTCCATTAGACACTTTTCTCAGCAGAAAAGCCTGACTCTAGTTTGGCGAGGCAAGAAACTGGATGGGTTATGAACTGTGGTCGATCTTTGAAGAATAGAACAGAATAGAATGGATTGAGTCGAAAACACGATTTTAGCCAAGTATAAAACGACAAATACTTTTTTGTAAAAATAATAAACTTGAAAATCAATATAAAATTAACCTTCTTTCCATGTAAATTCTCGTAGGAATTGGTGCTAACGTGGCAAAGAATTCTTGTGAGTTCTCCACCAACAAGTGAAATACACGTGAAATAAACTATGGTTATTTGTGGTCCACCCTTGTCTTAATTTACAGCTCCTTTCAATTTTAGCTACCTGTAATGATTGCCAACATTATGCCAACTTCCCTATTTCTCACATCACAAAATGCGTTTTTCTTTAGTCTTTCTTTCTTACCGCAAGATAAGCGTAAATTGAATGGAGACTGGATCCATTTCCTTAGCTCAAAAGCAGAGTCGCTGTTGCCATCCACAAGTCAAATGATTTCAGCAGACAGGAAAGCAGACTCTTGGCCACGTCGATTGGGTCTGGTGAACAGCCTGGCTGGTCACAACTCCTCCGCCCTGCTCCACGTTGACTCCTTTAAAGGCTGCTGCACCTGGGACTCACTGCCTTGTTGTCCTCCGCCAATTGGCCAGCGCCCCACCTCCCACCCTCACTGCCAGTCACAGATGGCCTCTGCTTATAAGCCGCCCTTGCTCTGAGCCTATTCATTCCATTCCATCCCCATCTCCTGCTCCCCAGCTTACCACCTCCTAGCTCATCCTTTGACCAAGTCAGCGCGCCCAAAGGTTACCCTTTACTTAGAGCCCCTGGTTCAGAGAAGGGGCTTTCGAATAATGTCTGCACCAGCAGGCTTCATGAAAATCCGAGTGAAATTCATGTGCGTGGCATGAGTGTTGGTGTTACAGTTCAGCCTGCCCCATTCATGCATAACAGAAGCAGGTGTTATAGGATGCAAGCTGTGCTGGCAGCCGTAGGCCTGTTGTGCCTGGCAGGCCTGGCCTGGGGGGCCAGCAACGCCACCATCACTGAGGAGGTCTTCCTGGACATCAAGATAGAGCCGCGCAAACGCTCCGCCAAGGACGCCATCCGCGGACGCATCGTCATCGGCCTCTTCGGCGCCGCCACCCCCATGACCGCCTTCAACTTCATCTCCCTGGCCAAGGGCTGGAAACACGTCAACTCCGGCGTTCCCTTCCTCCTCCTCCCTACTTCATCCCTACACTCTCCTTGCTTCCCTTGCAGCACCACTGGCACTACAAGAACTGCATCTTCCACCGCGTGGTGCCGGACTTCCTCATCCAGACGGGCGACATCATCTACAACGACGGGCGCGGGGGGCGGGCGGTGTTTGCGCCCTTCTTCATCGACGAGAACTTCTTCCACAGCCACCGCGCCGCCGGCTACGTCGCCATGGCCAACACCGGCCACGACACCAACAACTCACAGTTCTACATCACCCTCGCCCGCGCCCGCTGGCTGGACGGCAAGAACGTCGTCTTCGGCAAGGTCGTCTCCGGCATGGTTACCATCTCCTCCTCCTTCTTCGTCATCCTCATCACCCTCTTGCCCTCCTTCTGCCAGGCGGTGGTGCAGAAGATAGCAGAGCTGGACACGGACGAGAGGAACATGCCGGAACAGGTGGTCCGCATTGTGGACTCTGGAGTCCTGCCTCTCAAACAGCCCTACGACCTCACTGAGGCTCAGCTGGCCTCTGACCTGGATGTCAAGAAGGCCCCTTCACCGCCCTAGGATCCGCCATCTTTCATATTCAGCCATTTTAGCTCTATTCTGTTCTCGCCATGCCTCTACTTTCTCCCACTCTACTTATGCACTCAGCCTGCTCTATCCAGCTGCACTTCTATTGGCCGGTGGGGGGTTTGGGGGTTGTTGTGGCGTCTTTCTTGTTGCACTCTTGTCTAGGCTCCTTTTGGAATAAAGTCTCTATAGCAGTTCTCTTGGCCCGGGCCCATGTGTACAGGGGTTATGATAGAGAGGCGGGAAATGCGCGCATTGGAGGCCAGCATTGGTCGCAGTGCCCGGAAACCAGGGGTGGAGAAAGGAAGGAGCACCCAGGCGGCAATTAGAAGAGGGGAGGTTGAGTTGCAAGCGGAGGGAGAGGCTCGGGGCTTTCTGTGCGGAATCCGGCAGCCACGTGGAGAGAGCATGGGCAAGCTGTCGACAGGTTCGGAATGGAAGCTGGGGTAGCTGGGCCTCAGTGGAGAGAGGAGGAGGCAAGAGCGCGAGAAATCTGGGGAGCTTGTTCGGAGGCATCACACCTTCCGCAATGAGAGACACAGTCATCCAAATCGAAGCCGAGAGCAATGGCTGGTGTGGGTGGAGGGAGGGAAGGCTGACATGGGGGCGGCGCTTCCTGGAGAAAGAGAGGGCACGTCAGTTGAGAAGAGAAGCGTCAAAATGGGTGAGGAATTGAGGCGTTTAGCCCTGAGGCTGGAGAGACTGAAAAGTAAGGGCTGTATGTACAGGAGGGTGATAGAGATGGAATAGGAAGGCGATGGGGGTGAGAGAGACCAGGTGAGAGGGGCTGCGAATGTGTGACCGAAGAAGAGAGGCTATGGCATGGCTGGAGGGGGGAGGGTGAGGGTGGATGAGGGACTACTTCTTCTCGTGGTGTAGCTTGAGCGGTGCCTCACCCATCTTGGCGGCGTTGTGCGCTTGCAGCAGGTGCTGCGGCAGCCCTGCAAATCACACACGCTTTTCTCAATGAATACTATAAGCACTAATTGTTTATAGCTAGCACCATTTATTCCATGTGCAATGTTTCAGCCAAAAACGGTTAAGGTGTTTATGAGACGCATTTTAATTTGGAATGGGAACCGGAATATCCAACAATGATTGTCAGGGGAAACGCCTATTTTGGCTATAAGACTGATGATAAGTGAAAAGCAGATGCTATGTACCAGAGCTGGTGCTAGAGGGTGGTTGCTGAAGATGGAGGGGGTTGGTGGCGCCGGGAGTATAGGTGCGGTCCAAATACTTCAGCATCTCGTTCAGCCAGGATGTCACCGCCGTCATCGCCGAGCAGATCGCCGGCGAGCCGAACCTGACAACCAATCTTCTATTCCCCACCCTTTCCTCTTGGGGCAATCATGATGAAGAGGTGATGCTTGTTGACAAGGCCTGAGCATAGATGGGTAAGGAGGCTGTGTATACCCGTGGGTGACGAGGCTGAAGTGTGTGAGATGGCGCTGGATGGTGGGGTCGAGGATGGGCTGAGGGCGGGAGTTGCAGAGTGGGGAGCGGTCCTGGTTCAGCAGGTCCACCAACTCCTTCAGGATGTTCCTGCCAAATGCTCCTCGTTCATCAATCTTTTCTTAACATTCATCCTGCTACTATCATTTGCTCGATGATGGTGAGAGACAATGGGATAAGGGCGAGGAAAGGAGCTCACTTGGTGGCCATGATCATCTCGCGACGGCGCTGTACCTCGAGGGCTTCTCCAGTGCAGTGCGTTCGGCAGAGGTACTCCGCCATCTGGCGGGACGGAAACTCCGTCTCGCACACGAACCCGAAGTCACGCGCCATGTGAATCGCCTCGCCTACAATCACACTCTTCACTCACATTTGCCTCTTTTCTTTGCACTTACGGGGCAATATTTGCCGAAATAATGCAAGATGGAGCATGATTGGGCGGGAAAGGAGGAGAGACCTTCGACGAGGGAAGTGAGCAGGGTGACGTTGGCGGCCTTGCGGCGGCCGGCGGGCAGGTTGAGGCCGATCTTCTCCAGAGACTCTCGCAGCGACTTGCCCCCGTTCTTCGACTTCGCCCTGCCAATCGCCAAACAATCCCTCTCTGCTTTCTTCAGCCAGCGACATCACAAAGTTATGGTTTGCACTCATTTCCAAGTGCTCTCCTAAAGTCTTTGCTGGATTTAACATGATTTGATAGCAATAGCAAATACCGCGGCCATGAGAATGCAATCGTTGATTGCCTCAATAGTTGAATGACATACCGACGCAGGATGCCGCCCAGGAGAGAGGCGTTGAGGCATTCGGGCGGCGATAGACGGCGCTGGATTTCGCCCACAGTCACCTTGTACTTGCTGGTGGAGGATAGGAGGCTCAGGCGCCCCGGCACGGAGCAGAAGATGTCCGTCGGCGATGCACCGCCCGACAGCAGGCACCCGTTCAGCTCCTTCGAGCGCAGGCCAGAGGCTGCAATTCATCGGCTCACTTTAGGACTCGGGGGGCCTCACAAAGGCCTCAATCGGACACACTTAGCCCCTGGCACACTCACACACACGAGCCATCCCCCATTACTCCCCCGCCCAGATAGGAGGGGGAGAGAGGATGGTTTGTTTGCCTCCGCTGTCCAGTCGCCCCTTCAGAGCCCCCTCCCCCTCATCCTTCCACTGAGCATACAACCTCATGTCGCCCCCTCAGCCCTTCTTTGGCAACAAGCGGACAGCCTCTCCTCCTCTTATCTGCCCACTCTAGCCGCTAGGCCTCTTTCTCCCCCTCCTCCTCACTAGGCCTCTAAGAGGCCCCAACAATGCACCGCATGACAGGCTGCGAAATGGCATGCAGGTAAAGGAGAGAGAGAAGGGTGCTAAGGGCGGGTGAAGGGGTGATGAGTTGGTGACTGGGAGCGAGAGAGAGGTGTGTGTAGGTAGAGAGAGAGTAACCGAGACGTTCGTACTCCTCCAGTAGCTCTGCCTCGTCGTGTTCGGCGTCGGGTCGGTCGGACTTGACGGCCTCCCTGAGCATGGCGGCCAGGTGCTGGGTGTAGGAGCAGGCGAGCTCGGAGGGTGTGGGTGCGGGTGGAGGAGGCTGCTGACTGAGGAGGGGCTGGTCATCGGAGGCGGCGGAGGCGGGGGATGGCTGGTGGGAGCTGGGGGAGCAGTCGTGTTGGAGGGCCACGTCCTCGGGCTCCAGGCGGCAGCGCTTGGCCTCGTCGGGGTCGGAGAAGTCGTTGAGGAGGAGCTGCTCGGTGAGTTGAGGGCTGGCCTTGAGGGGGACGGAGCGCTTGCGGCGGCCGGCGGACTTCTTGGTGAAGATGGGGAACATGTGTGGCAGGAAGAAGGGAGCTGTGGAGAAGAGAGCAGGAGAGAGAGAGTTTCGGGAGCGCAGCGAAGTGGAGGGGAGCGGAGGAGGACGAGTTGCGTAATGCAGTGTAGGGGGAGGGGGAGGGGGTGGGGGGCGTGTGGCGTTGGAGGGTTTGGGGGCGAGAGGCGGTGGTGGTGCAGTGGGGGAGTGAAAGTGTATGGGGGGCAGGAGGGTGTGGAAGGTGGTGTGGGTGTGGGTGCGTGGTGTAGCGGGTGGAGGGTGGAGGGGGGAAGGAGGAGGGGGCTAGCCGTTAAAGGAGATAGGAGGCGCGGAGAGAGAGAGAGAGCGCTGTGACCAGAGGGGCTCTGTGCGCTTCACTCCTCAGCCCCACGCCGCCCCATCCCAGCCCCCCTTCCCATGCCCCCTATTTGACTGGAGGGAAGGAGAGAGTGTGGGCAGGCTGGGGTGGAGGGGGGATGGGGGATGGGGTGGTTGGTATGAGGCTGTGTGAGGAGGTAGGATAGGGGGGAAGGGGGGCTGTGTGCTGGCTTTGGTAGTGCTGGGTAGGAGTTGAGCTAACAACCCAGGCCAAAGGGGGAGAGAGAGGGAGAGGCCCACAACCAGTGTGCGCTTTAGGGCATATGTACGCAGAGAGGGGGGGACGAAGGAAGGAAGGAGGGGGGCTGGTGTGTGTATGCGTGTGTGCGGCTGGTGGCTGGCCTGGCCTGGCGGTGTGTGTGCGTGTGTGCCTGGGCGAGAAAAGGAGCAAGGAGCGGGTTGTATGCCAGCGGTGTAGAGAGAGGGAGAGAGGGAGAGAGGGAGAGAGAGGAGGGAGGGAAGGAGGGAGGAAGGGTTGGTGAGAAGGCTGGTGGCAAAAAGGAGGAGGTGGGTGGGCGAAGCTATTGAATGTGCATATTTCTCCGCAGGCGCAGGGCACACTGCCCTCTCTGGTCCTGGCCTGGTGGGGAGAATAGGCTGGGAGGAGGAGTGAGAGGAGGAAGGGCTGGGAGAGGGGCTGGAAGGAAGAGGAGGGAGGAGGGAGGGAGGGGGAGGCTGTGTGGCCTTTCCTTCTCGGTGGCTGTGGATGGCCGGAGGGGGCTTCCAGTCCCTCCCTGGGGCACTCTGGCGAGCGGGCGCCCCGCTTCCGCCCATCCTCGGGCCTGAGGAGGGCTGGGGAGGAGGGGGACTGAGAGGGGGGGGGGGACTGAGAGGGGGGAGAGGAAGGCTGGAGGCGGCGGCGGAAGACGTGCGGGCCAGATCAATACGCCTGGATTAGTTTTGCCGGCGGGGCTTCCAGAGAGGCTGCTTGCTGGCCTCCTCTGCCCTCCCCGCCCAGCCACCGCGCCTCTCCGAAAGGGCCCCGAGGGGAGCCAAGCAGCCAACGGCCCCAGGCCAACACCACCTCCTCCTTTCTCTTCCCTCACCAACTACTCCTCCTCTCCCATCCTCTTCCCACCATCACCCCAGCTAGCCCCTTTCCACCCACAGTTCTCACGCTCAATATGGATACAGAGACATGGCTCACATTCAGACAGGTAAAGGAAGAGGTTGGAGGAGTAGAAGAGGGTGTGGATAGGGAGGGAACCTTTGCGAATGACGCCGGTCTGTTCGGGGCTGATGTCGGGGCTGGAGAAGCCGGGGTGTGGCTCGTGGACGAGGTTCTGTTGGAGGAGGTGAGCGACGCCCTGAGGGTCCATGATGGATCGATAGTCGCGGGTGTATCCCCCGGCCGCCGCCGCCGCCGCCATGTTCGGCAGCCGAGCCCCCAGCTCCTCTGCCCGCTGGAATCCCCCCGTCCCTCCGCCGTACTGCAATCACCTACTCTGCCTACTTCCATTTCACCCATTGCACAAAATTTAATGATTTTTTAAAGTTTAATTTTTAAATGCTAGTTTGAGATTGAGAAATGAAAATTGTTAATTTTGTATTCCTATTTCATGCAGAACCATTTGATGATTTTCTTACTGAACGCGATAGACAGAAAGTTATTAAAAGATGAGCGAATTTTATCTTTACCTTGTGAAGCAAAATTTGAGAAAATTTTTGACATTGCTCTGTAGTTTTTGGGCTTTTTTTCGTACATTATTTGAAAAGAAACTATTATTAACTTTTAATTTATACTATTTAAATTGAAAATGTGGATTCAGTCCGTAACAATCTTTCGATAAATAATTACTCCGACGACGAAAGAAGATAAATTTTATTCCCCGCTCTGATCTCCCCTACCTGGCGCTATATTTTCATTACTATAATACGTAGTCATAACCTGTATTGATGCAGTGTTAGTAAAATGAATAACAATCCTGATTAATTAGATATTAATCCACCATTTTGCGTAAAATTTTTCATACCAGATTAATTTAGGGTTCTCCATTTACAATTACGAATGAAAACAAAGAGCAGAAAATTGAAAATTTTAGCATTAACTTCTGTTATCTACTCAGTCCAATGAGTTGGACAAAAGGTTTCTATTCGAACGAATAATTTGCAAGGCTTACTAAAATTATATCTTAGGGGAAGAGGGCTTGAGTTTTGTGTGAATGCCAGCGGTGTGCGCAATCGGAAAGGATTGCTATACATTAGAATTTCTCCATTACATCAACGTCAAATTTTCAATTATGTTCAATCCATGAACTCTTTTCAGCTTGAACAAATAATTAGGATGGGCAACAAAAAGGGAGGGGAGGAATTACGTGTGAGTGAAAGTGGTGTGCGTAGTCGGAGAGGTCGGCATGCTCTGGGTAGGAGTGGACGGCAGCTGCCGCCGATGGATGTGGGCCAGGGAAAGCGTAGGCTGTCTGCCCCGCTCCGAACTCCCCTCGTCCAAAACTTCCGCCAGCCACCTCACGACGCTCCTCAATTCCACAGCACACTTTGCCTTCAGTCTGACCTTGGCTGCCCTTTTTTCTCCACTTTTCTTAGCCCACTCAGGCATCTGATGGAGCAGTGGAGGTAGGGAAGTGTGGGTGTGTGTGTTTGATTGGCGAGGAGCGTGTAAAATGGGCTGATTGCATTAGGCCGATTAGTGGAAGGGAAGTAGGTGGCCGGGCCTTGATTGGCGCAAAAACGGGTCGCAGAGGCCGACTGACCCCTGGGCCGATCGGCCTCTCAACTTCATCTAAGTGGCTGCATGGAGGTTGCTGTGTGGCTGGGAGGTTGTTGTGTGGATGAGAATGGGCGGGGAGAGATGAGCAGAGGGGCTGCTCTATCACTGAGATTTTTGGCTCCAGCTCGGAAACAGGTCGTCGCTCAACCGCCCACCCGCCTGCGTCATCCGCCTCATGTCACCAGCAGTTCCCCGCTATGATTGCTAGCGACTAATTGTCCCAAGAATCTTACACTGCAGCGCTCCAGTCTCATAAGAGCGGCAATAGTATCTTAGGTGAAGAATTCAGAAACACACTCTCTGACTCATGGCCTCAGTTTCTAGCGATTGTTCATTCGATCATTCCAGCAAGACCGATTGATCGAGGACCGAAATCCATCAATTCATGCCCAAATTCTCCGCCTGTCTCAATTCGTCTTATGCAATAGCAGCAATGAGCAGGAGAGAGTCGGCAGTTTTCAGCCTCCTACGGGAAGAGGCCATTTCTGGGCCAGGGAGGGGAGGGGCAGGGGGGCGATGGGGAAGAGTGTGAGTTTCTGTGCACGAGGCGCGGCGGCCAACAATCAGCAGCCACAGCAGCAGTCCTCCCCCGCTCCCCCTATTCCGCTGCCGGGAACTGGCTCCCTGCATCACCACCCTCCCATCCCCGTTTCATGCCCTCCCACTGCTTCTCCTCCCCTACCATTCTCCCTGTCCTCCCCTGCCATCCTCCTCCCCTCTAATTCTCTCCTATGAGTCGCGGCAACAGAGTGAAAGAGCCAACCTTGGCCTCCAGGATGCGGTCGACGATGCTGGGCATGACGGTTGGGGTGGGGGGCCGTGGTTGGAGGTTGAAGAGCTGGAAAGTGGAGCAGGTTTCCGGGGCGCGTAATGAGCGATGGCCTCTCCGCGGATGGCTCTAGCGGGGCACAGAGGCCGAAAGGGGGCAGGGCAAGGAGGGGCAGCGGCGGAGATGAGAGCAGCAGCCTGCGCGCGCGGCTAAAGAAGGACGGACGGGCAGTGTAATGGGGTGCTCCTTGCGGGGAGGGAAGGAGGCTGAGGGAGTGTCCACCGCCCCCGCCCCCGGAGGAAACAGGATTTCGCTGGGCGCGCAGTGTAAGGATGCGGTAGTGGGGGCGATGGGGTGGGTAGGAGGAGGCTGACGATGCAGTGTCGCTGATCTCTATCACCACTGCCAAGTCCAAGGGCGCCCCTAACTGACGCTCCCAGCAGCAGTGGCTGGCTGCCCCCTCAGCCAACTAACTCCCCCCCTCAGCCACTAACGGCCTAAACTCAGCCCCCGCGTGGCCCTTTTAGGACGCGCCGCCTCTAGGGGGAGGCTGGATGATGCCCTGAAGGTCGCCTAGGAGGCAATTGATGAGGCTGAAGGTGGCCAGCAAAAACTGGGAAAGGAAGGTCTAAACTAATGAGATGGGGATGGGGAGCTTTTGGGGAGGAGCAGAGAGAGAGAGATTGAGATCGGAGGAGTGAGTGGTGCTGGGAGAGATCAGGTGACGGCCAAGCCAATTAACCCTCCAGCAAAACGCCCTATAGCCTCAAACTTCTGCCCAGGCAGACTCTTGTCGCCCAGATTGCCACATTCGATACTCGCCCACTGTCTTACTTAACCGGCTATAAAATTGCCTATCTCAAATCCCATGGACAGCGAGGAAGCTGATTTACAATTCTCCTTCCGATCAAGCGATAGGCTTTCTGTGACATTTTGTCTGGCTGTCCAGCTACGCAGACAACCTCAAGCAGAGAGCCAAGAGGGGTGTACCTGAGAGCTGTGCGAGTGTTCGGACTCGTCGTCTGAAGACGGTGAATCGAGGGACCCGGAGTGGTCCTGTGCTTCTTTGAGCAGACGATGTAGGGGGTTCTCGACGAGGGCCATGGCTGCCGCCTCCAGATTGCCGTAGAGTCGCTCCACTTTGGCTGGCTGCAGAGAAAGGGAGGGAGATGAGGAGGCTCTCTCACAGTCCGTTTGGGGGGCTGGAGGGGAGAGGAGAGCGCGATGGAATGGAGTTGGGAGAGAGGAGTTGCCCCCCCTGCGCCACACAGAGAGACAGACACACACAGGAGGGGCAAGTTGGCCTTGTGCGGATGACAGTTGGCCAGTGATGGGGAGGGGGGCAGCGTTGTAACAAGAAGGCATCTACGCATTTAGAGAGCGTCGCGCAACCTTTGCGTTAATTCCCGCCCGCCCACCTTCACCTATGTGCACCACCACCACTTTGCTACCCTCGCCCGGCCTCTATAGTCCAATCACTCCCCACCTCACTACTTCATCTACTCTCAGTCAGCACATTCTCTCTGCCTCCCCGCCCGAAAGCCACGGCAGATCAGAAGCAGAAAGGCATAGTGCAGGCCGCGATGGAGGAAGAGATGGCAGTTGGTGGGTGGGTGGGTGGGGGAGAGAGCGGTGAATAATAAGAAGTCAAGAGGGGCAGTGGGAGGGGGAGGTGGAGGGAAACAGGACTCCCTTCCCTCCCTCCCGCTCAGCGGCGTCGCAGTGCGGGAAAGAAGAGGAGGCCTCTGGACTGCAGCCGCTCTTCCGCATCTCTTCTGCCCCTGCCCCCCCAACCTCCTGGGGTGTCATCGCCCGCACTAGGAGCCTCCCTCCACACCCGCGTCAAGTGAGGTGCCTCTCAAGTGCCAACAGGGGACGTCTAAGAAGGGGAGGGGGAGGGAGGGGAGGAGGAGGAGAGGCCGAGCATAACTTGGCCCTCACCACCTGTGCCTGTGGTGGGCAGGGCCAATTAGAGGTTGGGTGGGGGAGGAGTAGGAGAGAGGGGTGAAATGGAGAAGAGGGTGGAGATATATCTGGAAAAGTGGAGGTGCCCAGGCCAGTTCTCCTTTCACTGCCACTGGCCTGCTGGTGGTCATTCTTGGCGGGGCGACTACGAACGACGGGGGAGGTCTCCCTCACCAAGACTCTTCCCTACTGAAAACAACTCAATGGAGGGGAAGGGGAGAGGCTGTGAGATTAATGCCAAGCCAAGAGGGGCCTTCCCTCCCGCACACCTCACTGGGCCCTTTAATGCCCCTCGCCTGTCCATCAGTCAAATCCGCCTCCTCAACAACTTCAGACAGGACGGGCTCTGAAAGGAGGGGGGTTGAGGCAAGAGGAAAAGGCGGTAGAGGGAGGGAAGAGGAGGCCACTGGAGAGAAGGCCTCCTTTCTCTGCTGATAGAGAAGAGAAACTCCTCATATTCTACCACCCGGCCCAAACTTGGCGGCCGCAACAGGGGTTCAGTAGGGTATGGGGCCAGAGAAAAGGGGCAGTCTGAGCTCATGAAGAAGAGTCCAGTGGGAAGGGAATGAATGCGAAGAATGAGAGTGAGTGACTGGAGTTTGGGATGAGAGGGGTTGTGCGGGAGAGACAAAAGGTGGATTTGGGAACGGGGGCCGGCGGAGTGGCCCTCTCAAAGGCTTAGCGCAATAAAGGTCTCCTCATACGGAAGGAAGGAAGGGCACACAGCGGATCCCCCTTCTTGCATAAGCCCCAGCGCGCACGCCTCATATATCCCATTCCGCCCTCACTAATTACAAGGCATCACAGTGCAAGGACCGCCTGGGTAGAGCAAAGGAGGCGACTGGTGAAGAAGAAGGCTCGTAGATCAATCATTGGAGGGACGGATTGGGCGGAACTTTGGACTCTCTCAGGAGCACACACAGAGACTGGCTTTCCAGCGGGGGCATTAGGGTGCTAAAGGCTCCCTCCCTCCCCAAGCAGCTTTGCAGCCTACCGTAGCACGCTACTACCAAGCTTTCAGCCCCTGCCACTCCAGGCCTTTGGCTCAGGAGGGTGGCTGGGCTGAGATGAGAGAGGAAATATGAGAGGCACTGCCTCAGTCAGCCCAAGAACAGCAGTGAGGCAACAGATGATTGCTGGAACGTGAGATGACTGAACTGAAGACGAATAGGTGCATGTTTTCACGCTGATTAATAGTTGGGTTAAGTAAGGAAGGGCACAAAATCACGAAAAGAAATGGTGATAAAGATTTAATAAATGATCTTAGCAAGTTTGACCAGCATTGTTCTCTTTATAAATGCGTTTTACGCAAAGCCTCAGGGAAATGCTGACGTAAACATCCGGTTAGCTTGCACTTAGCGGCTTGCTTGGCTCTTCAAGGCACCGCTACTTTACACACGCCTCTCACAGGAAATCCATGTTAATAGTGCCCAACTACTTCAATCCCTTTACTATAGTACATCTTGTCGAATAAAAGTAGATGAAGGTATTACTTAGCTACGTTTCCCTCAGACAATTTGAAACGATTCCTGCCAATAACGCTTTTAATTTATTTTATTCGCCATTCCCGTACATTTAGTTTTATTTCGAAGCCAAAATCGCGGCTTGCTTCACAAGCGGTCCAATCCGATTCGCATAAGCGCCAGCCACCCTCCTTCCCATCTGTACTCAGAAAAGCAATTCATGGAACATGTACCTAGAGGTCATTGAGTTGACCGGGAGTCGTTAGAAGTAGGCCGAGCCTCTGTGCCGCAGCCGCGTTGGGCTGAAGAGCGGATGGGGTAGGAGGTAGAGAGAGTGTGTAGAGAGGGTAGAGCGAGGGCGGGAGAGAGAGAGAAGGGCCAGTGGCCATGGCGGCGCGCGCTACTTTGCCGCCACCTCCAGCCTGGCCCTGGGGGACGCTGCGCTCTTCCGCTTCCTCCTCATCTGCTCCTCCTCCTCCTCACCTCCCCTCCACCAGCCTTCTTCTCCCCCTCCCTCCGCCCCATCCCTCCGGCCCTACCCAGCCTCAGCCCCTGCCAGAGAGAGCAAGAGCGCCTCACCTGCCAATTGTGGCGCTCCAGGGGAAGGAAGGACATGATGGCTCCCGGCTGCCTCGCTCCTGCTCCTTCCCGACCTCTCTTCAGGGCTTTGAAGGGCGGCTTAGGGGCGGTCGGGGGGATGGATTTGAGGCCTGCCTCTCCTGATGCTGCCCCCCGGCCTGCCCTCTCCGCACCGCTCCCATCTCACAGCCAATCACCGACCAGCCCCCTCCTTCTTGCACCCCCTCCCTTCATGCCACCTTTCCTTGCTCTGCTTCTGCTCCTCCGCTCTCATCTTACGGAGAGCCCCAGTCTGACCTTTCCCATCAGCCTCACTGCCTTGCCCCGGTCATTGTTGCAGAAGCTGATGTTTGTCGGGGTGTCTTTGTACCGGCGGTTAGGCCGGCAATGGGAGCCTTAGCGATCGCAGCGGGTGGTCGTGGGCGGAAGGAAGGAGGGGAGGGGAACCGTAATCCCTCCTGTGCCGGGGTGGGGAGTAATTAGAAAGAGCTTAATATTAATGGAGAGGCTAGGAGGAGGTCTTGATGAGATTTTGAAGAAGCAGCCTGAGGCTGCTCCGGCGCTGCCTATTTCATGGCCCATTCCACCTCCGCCCTAGCCTCATCCTATCCGCCTGCTCGAACTCCCCTCGCCCCCTCTCATGGGCAGAAAGAGACAGAGGCCACGTCACGCCTAATCAGGCTCCATCAAGAGCACATGTCAACAGCCCTCACCGCTAATCCCCCCAGCCCCTCTCCCCAGATGTCCGCATTCCCATCCCCAACTCCTCGCCTGATCTGACCACCGAGTTTCACTCTCTCTTGCTTCTGGGGATGCTATGGAGTTCGTCTGTGGATTCCAGCAAGCTTTGTGGGTGCTTAGAAGATGGATGAAAGGCCAAGTGCCGCAAGGGAGGAGGCGACGGAACATTGGCCTAAGCCGCATTAGGCTGGTAGTTGTCAGTGGGGATTAGTGGAGGGAGGAGAGGAGCTGGAGGGAGCATTCTCGCAAACCGCCCTCATTTGCCCCGCCTCCAATCCATCAACCGCCAGCATCGCTTCCGGTCCTCCATTTGAGGCGCCAACGGGTCGCCACCGCTTCTTCCTCAAGTACAAAGGAAGAGGCTGACGCTGACATTACCATATGCATAAAATTTGCTTGCACCATACCCAGCTTCTTTTCTTAAAGCCTCAAAATGCTTTCAGAAAAGAAGCTCAGTATGGGGTAGTTGAATTGCACAAATTTCGAATTTCTTTTCAGCAGTGCGCTGACCTCGGAAGGCTTTTAGCGACCAGAGGAGTGGTGGCTCAAAAAGCGGGGCGTCTATACAGTAGAGTGGGCAAGCGGGAGGGAAAGCGACGGAGGTGGAAGCCCGGGGCGCTAATCTGAGAGAGAGGGCGCGCGAGGAGAGGGTGGGGAGGGAAGGGCGAAGGAAAGGGAGGGAAGGAGAGAGCAGTGCCGTCAGATGTGTGGCCCCGCCTAAGCCCATTTGGCCGCGCGGCGCCCCCTCGGGCCGTTTAGGCCTCCGCCCAACCACTCACTCACTACCATCCTTCCCGCCTACTCCACCCACCAGCCTCTCCTTCCCTAGATCTGATGTGGACAACAATCGCAAAGAGAGAGAGAGAGAGGAGAGGAAGCGGCGAGGATGGAGGGCCCAGGAGTCGCTAAAGTGGGCAGGGGGGATGACGCGGTTGAGAGAGGTGGGACAGCAGAGCTTATCCCGCTCTGCATTGTGCTGCTCTTTCTCCTGCCTCCACTCTGTCTCTCTTTGCCCTCTCACTCGTACACAGAGAAAGGGAGAGGGAAGGAAGGCGAGAGGCCGCCTCCCACTCCAGGCAAAAGGCCCCGAGTGCCTTTCCTCACGCCCCTTCACACCCCCTAATAACACAAAGCTCACACAAGTCCACCTCCTGCTCCTGACGTCCAGCCCTCTTGTGATGGTGCTTATCAGGCGTGGTGTTTGTTGACGCAGCGCTCTCCTGCTAGTCCCCCTCTGCCGCTGCGTCTGAGCCCCTGTCCGTTTCAGCGAAATGCCGGAGCAAGGGGGCAGGGGAGGAGGTGCAGAAGAGAGGGCGGCGGAGGCTAGGCGGGGATGAGGAGATTGTTGCTGCTGTTGGACTGGTTGTGCCTGGTGCTGGGTGCAGCGAGGCAGGCGGGGGAGGACTGCTGCTACCAGGAGGCCGTCGTCAACGGCTCCACCAACTGCGTGCACTGGAGGGGCGCTAGTTCGGCTCACTTTTTCTTTGGCTCCAAACAGTTGCCTCAAGCACCCTGATTATGTGAGGTGAAAATGACCTATTTGCAACATTTTGGGTAATTTATTTTTCTTCTTGCTTAGGAAGTGTCTATCGGTCTGGCTCTAGAAACATCGGCAAGGAGAACGTGAGTTGAGCAGTGACAAATTTAGTTTGCAAGCAAAAGCGCTCTCGTATCTACCAATCGTTTGTTTAGCTTTGAAAGATTCAGCTTTGAAAGATGTTGTAAATAATTCTGCCATAAATCTATTCTTGCTTCATTTTTGTAGAAAAATTAGGGTAATTTTAACAGCAGCGCGATCTACCAAAAATTCCTGTTGACCCTAGGGCTGGTGCAGCAGGGAGAGAGCGTGGAAAAATGGGGCGAGGACGAGTGTCAGATGTGTGTGGCCAGCGTCTTTTTCGTTCGCGGTTCCCCAGACGCCCTGCAATGCCTTGCTTGGTTTTTCTTTTCCTCATCATCATTCATTGTCGATATGGCATTGTCCACAGCGGTTGGGATGAGGAGGAGCTGGGGAGTGAGCGTGACTGGGCCTTCCTTCCCCGCGGTGGCAACCAGCAATGGCAGGGCCTCCCAAGTCGCACTTCACGTCTCGCCTTCCCATCGCCCAGCTTCCAACAGGCCGGTCTCTACCAGTGCGTCTTCGGCGACCGCAAGGCAGAGCGAAAGCTCACCATCTGTGGTACACCTGTTCCTCCTGTCAGCTTGCCCTAAGTCATTCTAATCTACTGGCAGTTCTGCTTTCACAGAAACAGCTATAGGGGGTAGTCAATTTAATATGAGAAGGAATTCAATATTTCAGAGGCACTGCCACGAAAGCCAAGCATTGACTGCGAGTCTTTCCTGCTGGGCCCCGAAGCCTACGGGCTGATATTGGCCCTGGAGTGTGTCGTACAGGAAACTCAGCCATCTGGGTAAGCTTCGAGTCTATTGGAAGATTTTGAAGTTCTATGCTCGTCATGAATACGCCGTCGCTGCATAAGCTAGACCGATTTACGCATCAAATTTTAAATTTATGCTATCCGTTCTTTTTATAGCCTAAGCAGGTTTGGCTGACGAAGGTTTGTACGATGAAAGATCTATGCATGCATCATCGATGTTTCAGACCTGAATAGCTTGATAGATCCTAAAAATATTCGTAATAAACCGTTTGTGCTCCATACCAATAGTGAAAAGGCAAGATGAATGGATGAAAGATGGGTTCCAGACGCAGCTGGTCTGGCGATGAGCAGGCGGAGTGCATGTTCAGCTACGGACTGCCAAACTCTGAGGCTGAGTCGGGCTCGGAGCCTGCCATCCGTCTAACTACCACCACCACCGGCTCCACCCATCTCCTCCCCTTCAACGTGGCCCTCCGTCTCTCTCAACATCTCTCAGTGGAAGGAAGGGGGGATTGCAGAAGGATCGCTGCGTCTTTCCCGTCTGTCACACTTGGTACGCCTGCACCAGCAGCAAGCGCCCGGCCCAGTGTGCTGGAGAAGCCCTGCTCAGTTGGAACCTCAATGAAGAGTTCACGGTGCCTTCTTTTTATTTGGCTTCTTGAATGGATGAATGGAGAAATTTATCTAAAATGATCCATTTGTCCAAATCGTTTCAAGAGTTAAGAGATGAAGATTGCCTTTTGTGATGGAAATGAAGATTATGATTTCACCTCATCGTGTTCAATACCTCCGTTGCAATGACAGAAGCTACTGAAACAGTATTTATGATGGACTGGTTTTACAGGTGGAAACGTTT